>MU187058.1:1317-13230 GCA_016904865.1 Pissodes strobi
ATGTGAAAGTGAAAGGTACCGGCAACGTCGGTTCGAGTATTGGGTCACGTTACTTTTATATAGGTTGAAAAATATGCATAGTCGAAGTGGTCGATATATTGCTGGGTCGTGCGCAGTGAGATGGGAGGAAATGGGAGGACCTCCCAAAATGGGAGGTCCCAGGACCGGCTATCTTCTACTACTGACGTCCGCGCCTCGTCTCTTCTGTGGGCGTCGGGCCTCAGGGGGATCGGAGCTCTAATTTCCCAAAATACCCTTGATTTTGAAAAAAAAACGTTTCTTGCCGCTATATTCTCTGCAACGAAGGCTCGCCCTCGGATCGAAAATCTGTCAAGCGATGACCGCGTTTAGTGTACGGGTTCATCAGTGAGGGGGGGGGAGAGGATTATATCCCCACCTCCCCGGATAGGTACCCAAAAATTTTCGATAAAATGGGAAAGAATTGAAAAAGCGTACAAAATTGTTCGGAAAGTTAATAAAAGTATTATAAAACGAAATAACAAAAATAAATTAATAAAAAAAGGTAAAAAAACGCGGTTTTCGGCGAAAAAAAGCGAAGGAGTACAGCTACGAGGTCGGGGATGGCAAAAATGGGGGGAAAATGCTTTATGAGAAAAAAAATAAAAAATTTTGAAAAAATTTAAAAAACGTAAAAAGATGTTCGGAAGGTTAATAAAAGTATTATAAAACGAAATAAAAAAAATTAATAAAAAAATATAAAAAAAAACATTGTTCGGAAAGTTAATAAGAGTATTAAAAAACGATATAAAGAAAAAAAATTGGGCGAGTCTGCTAGTACTCGAGACACTGATGTGTAAACATATTCTATATCGACATCATTGACATGAAAATCTAATGCCACCTTAAGCCGCGTGACGCCTGAATATAGGCAATCACTTATTTGGAATTGGTTACCTATATTCTGGCGTTAGAAAGAATACGGTTTACACTAACGGTTACAGACAGCCTGCAAAACACATTTTCGTCACAGATACCACCTGACGTACGTTGTTTAATGTTGACATTTGTAACGTTTGCATTAGAATGTCTAATATTACACTTCACGCATAGCCCTCCGCTTGCTTCGCTCGCTACAGGGGCGCAACGCAACGAACAAAAACTAATCACAACCAAATAATATTATAGTGTTGAATTTTCTTTGCCAAAACTAACCCAAAGCATGCCCAAAATCAAGGAAAAACTTTTTACAAATATAACCTCAAGAAAATAAAAATAGGATTAAAACTAATCGTAAAAATCAACGCAAGCGAAGCCGCGGGTAAAAGCTAAAAGTGTCCTATATCATTTACTATACTCTTGAAAATATCTGTACAAAATTTCATGATAAGTAGTTTACGCGTGGAAAATAGGATTAAAGCTAACCGTAAAAATGAACGCAAGCGAAACCGCGGGTAAAAGCTAAAAGTGTCCTATGTCCTTTACTATACTCTTAAAAATATCTGTACAAAATTTGAGTTGAGTAATTTATGCGTGAAAGCGTAAGAAACAAACACATTCCCATTTATAATATTAGTTAGGATTCTTTAATAATACTTACTGGCAGCTTCAATCGGAGTGGATTAATTCACTGCACAAATGTGACTCGAAAATCTAATGCCACCAGGAATAACATCAATCTATGGACACAGCTTACTCACTACCAGCATTTTATAATAAAAGACTATTAAGATAATTCTTATGGACAAAATTCTCCAAACCTAAGTAACTCACCAAAACTCTGATAGATGGCGAAAAGATATAGTTTCATTTACAGTGGCTTTATACAGGACAGTGACGACAATAGACCAGGACCGCCATTTTGGAGCAAATTTTCTTAAAGCTTATATGGAAGTTTCGCGTTTTTTGCATTTTCTTAGCAAGAAGCTAACAAAATGAAGCGACTGAAGTATTATAATGGTAGGAATATGTTAACCGGACCCTTACCTAACAAAACTTTAATAATTTTCACGAAATTAACTAGCAAAATAATTGAAAGTATTATACTAGCATTTGAAAATCCCGCATGTATAAGCGGCAAGGAACATGTTTCCAACACTTTTTGAGCGTAGTACAGAAAGGGACAGAAACTCAACCGAAACTAGACACTTATCAACTGAATGGACAATGTAAGTGGGGTTATGATGACTCAAGATTGTGACAGATTGGTACGTAAATATATATAAATATTTGTTTTTTATTAATAATAACGTTTTAATGTGATAATCAGAACGGTCGTCTGTGTTCACGGCATGAAATTTTAGTAATTTCTCCATGATTTGTGGTATCTTTCAGCAAGGTGATGTTATAAATAGTAAATGTAATTTTTAGGTCCATATTTGAATTAGGAACCTTCCCAAAAAAATGTTTTGAAAGGAACAATATATAATATGAAGCAGCGAAGCAGGTATCCAGTTTATACAGCAGTTGATGCAAGAAAGGGCACTTTTCTTTAGAGCAAATAGGTATATGGACAAGCAAAGCATAATATTTAAACAAGATGACATGATGTATACTTCCGTCATTGTCTAAACAATGCTTCCGTCTTCCATCACATGGAATTCTAAATATTCAACAGAATTGATCAGTTTAAAAATAAAGCTGCTGCCATAAAATCATGTCCAGATTAAGACTTGTTCATATTAAAAATACCTTATTTATTTATAATCAACACAAAGAATATAAAAGCTTATTTCAATTTTCAGCTTTGACCAGATAGAAAAAATCAGATTTAATAAGGATGCTATCAAAAAATGGATCCTGAATAATGAAAAATTCATTATGATTTTTATGGATGTTGACTACGAACAGAAGTTCATTTCATGTAGTGTTAGGAAATAAAGTAGGTACACTATTTGACAAACCTGTATTTGATCTAAAATAGATTTATTAATTTTACTCAACGTTGTTTGATTAACTTACTTCGATCTCTTCTTTCTTGTCGATAAAGCTTTAAGCTAAACGGCAACAATAAAAAAAAATCTTAAATAAAATATGCATATATTACCTAATATATTTAAAACAATACAAAACAGGAATACACCTCCGGTTATTAACAAAAGCTAAATAAAGAACCTTAAACATGGAAAAAACTGTAGTTTCTCGAAATGAAATTTTTAATACAAATAGTTTTTTTCAACGATTTACTAGCATATTTTTGCACTACTTTACTTTTTCCCTTGTTAACTAATTTTTTTAAATACTACATATCTACTAATTATTTTTTGACTCATATTATGACAAGGTTCTGTGATAACTGTACTATCAATTTTCCATTTCTACCAAAAAAATAAATCATGCGTTCATGGTAAAAAATCCAATCCATTCTTGACTCCTCCTCAGTTTGTTCGGAAAAAAGCCTCGATATGGAATCTGATGAGATTTCAAGGCAAATTCACGCTTTGTAGAAGCCTTTCTTTCCACGTTGGTTTTGGAAATGGAAAATATGGTTGGGATAGCATTTGGCTTTAACTTCTTATCTCATCTTTTTTCCTCCCACATGCCTGGTGCAAAATGAACCTGCAAGAAAAGATAATCCGTTACTACATTGTAATTATGCAAATTGAGGCATGACATTTGATGAACATGTTACTTAGACTGTGTTGTACGATGCTGGCTAAGCTCGAGTCAGCTAAACCAAGACTGGTGGTTGAAGAATCCCATTTAAAATACATTGCAGATAAATGATCTAATTTGACAGCAATGTATTAAGGAGTTCAACCACCAGTCGAAGTTCAAATAAGCTGAGTTTCAGCTTAGCCTCTATTTTACAACCAGGCCCTACTAACTACATAACAGTAACTACATATATGATGATAAACATGGAATGTTATAAATGTTAAAGTATTTTTTGTACTTCCAGGACTAAAATGGTTAATTTAATCCTAAGGGACTGAAGTACATTTGGACTGTGATCTTGATCACAAAGTTATCGACACTGACAACTTGTTTACTTATACTGTAACTAAGTGTTTCAAAGTAGAACAATACAATATTCAACTGGTAAAGAAAAGCCTAATATAACATTTTATATCAAAAAAGGCATGCAGCTGCAATATACTACATTCTATTCTATTCTATTCTATTACTATATTCTATTAGAGTAGAATATAACAACAGTCTTTGGTGTGACAAAAAATACTCGTGAAACAATCACCCTTCAACTTTACATGCCCACGATTTTTTTAAATCACTACATATAGGATAATAATGTATTGGTGGGCCTGTAGAAGGCCTGGAGGGCATGTAAAAGCCTACGTCTGACTAAATCTTATAGATAATCTACTTTAAAATTCCACTTGTTTACCTACCTTGGTACCTACGAAAGCAGCAAAACTACGCTTTAAAACGTAATATAACTTTAATGTCTAATTGGATATACCGAAACTACACACACAGGTTTAATAGTCAGCAAAAAAGTCACTAGAAAAACGCATAAAATCGCTATAAATCACAAGAACTTATCCACAGTCACATATGAAAACAAACTAAATTTGCTCCAAAATGGCGCAGCCAATCAGCGCGTTGACGAAACATTGTCGTCACTGTCCTGTATAAAGCCACTGTAGTTTCATTTAAAATATTCAGTTAAAATATTTTGCCCTCTGTTGACGACAATCTGCACTTGGTAAATACAGATTTCATTTTTAAAGGGGTGTCGTATGCTGTCGGCATAAATATATCGGGCAGTAACAAGGTTTATTGACCTCGGGGCAGGAATGCATCATTTAAACTGGCAGTTGGTGGAGTAAGGGACTGGTTAATACTTGTAGAATCTGAATACTATTCTCCGATATTGACAATGTCATTTCTTTCTTTAGAATAAAATAAACTTGAAATTAGAGGTTTGGGAGTATGTTATATATTTTAATTTACCTAGGTATTAATTAGGCGGGAACGTGAGCTCGACCTAGACCGAACACGAGCTAACTCGAAAATTACGGGGCAGACGAAAAAAACACTTACTACCAAAAATATGTATTTTGATAGCGTTTAATTTATAGTTGTCGTTGTAATTAAAAAAATCGATCTTTTTAAAAAAGACGTTTTTTCGAACTTATTCGCGAATATCTCAAAAATTATTAAATTAAAAAAAAATGTAATGACAATTTGGAATAAAAAGTTTTTATGAATTTTTTCGTCAGACGCTAAATAACGGAGGAATTTAAAAAAGAAGAAATTTTTTAAAAATAAATTTCTTCACCACCTTGTTTTTTTTTAAAAATGTATTTTTATTATGGCGAGAAGTTAACAGATTCCTTTAACCGTTTCCAACTTAAAAACTAACTATTTTTTTCAAAAAAATTACGATAAACAAATCGAGATTTTCATTAAATCGGCTGTAATTATTGTAATACGGTATAAGCGTTATAACTAAACGGTATATAGCAAAAAGATGATGGGTTTCTTGGGGTACTTTAACGCGCAGTATTTCGTTCGATCGTACGACGTACGACGTTTCGTTTTTTTTTTAATTGGCTAAACGTAATTTTTCTATTTTCCCAATTTTCTCCGTAGTAGAGAGATATCTCAAATCGGTTTGGGCCAGTGTCTGCGTCGTCTGAGGGTCGATCGAAACGACACGCTTCTATAACATTTTTCGATAGGACATCAAATAACGTAAGTATTCGATAAAATATCTTTGTCTTCAAACGTCAGTAAATCCGTCATTACTCGACTGTGTAGGCGGCCGTGAAGTTTCATTTTTCCTCCGCCGGAGCTTTACTTTTCACTTTTCCGCCGGCGGAGGTAAAAGTGTTACCCTAGCAGCATGGATACAATCAAACAACAAAGCAAGCGTCAACAACTCAAGAATTATTAAACTAAAATTTGTATTTATCACTCAATTTGTGCACTGCATTTCTAAAAATCACTAATTTAGGAACAAATTGGTTATTAACTTAATCGAACTTACTCAATAACTGCTTATCAATACGGAATTAAAACGCAATCGGAAACGCAATTTTAAAAAAATAATTATTGTTGACAGTGTCCACTGACAGCTTTATGTTATATTACTATAGCAACGACCTGTGCCTATTCACCGATACCGGTCTAAGCCGCCTTGCAAACCAACTTATCTTTGATAATAATAATTATTATTACTATTAAAAAGAGATATTTTTGCATTAATTTGTCGACATTTGAAGAAAAAACAGTGTGGAGGAAAAGTTACTTTTCATGGCTTGCTCTCTATTACCAGCCTCACTCCGTTCGGCTGTTAAACACGAGCGCGCCATGAAAAGTATCACTTTTCCTCCATATAAAATAATATACTATTTTCGTCTTAAAAATGAGCATTTTCTTCATATTTAGCCACGAAATAGGGAATTTCGTAGGTGGATGATATTTTTCGTTTCGAATCCTACTTTAGGAGGGGGTTTTTGGGAATGCCGAATTCGATTTTGGCATCGAGAAGGTCGTATTACATTTCTGTACAGAAATATTTCGAAAAAGTAGAAATTTTGAAGAAAAAAAATTACTCCCTGCATATACTTTGGAAAATGTTATTTTATTGATGGTAAGATGTAAATGGCTTCCTTTAACCGTTTCCGAGTTAAAAACGAACAATTAGGACATGTAGTTGGACTCAGTTGGAGGGTACGTTTTTAAGTTTTCTTACCCATAGCCTGATTTAGGCAAACCATCTTTCATGCGAGCGGAATATTAGCATTTTTATAATTATTAAAAAAGGACGTAACCCGCGGCGGCGTCTTCTGCAATACGTGGATACAGTCGGACTTGCCGCTGATGCAGTTCGACGGCTGAGGGGCAGAGGAGAAAAACCCCACAAAAACTGGTGGCGGCGAAGGCCGTCAGTAGCAGTAGTTTTGTTTTTAACTGTTTTGATAGAGGCTGAATGAAATCAATTTTTTTTTTATGGCATTCCTTTCGAAACTTATTACCCTGGCTGTTGACTATACGCCTGAATGGCAGGCGTGGGTATGCTGCGGCTACTATAATCGATTTAAAAAGTGCAATTTGTTAAATGAATATAAAATGCACACATTTTGCTTCCCATGGTTTTTCTTGGGAGCTTCGTGCTATGGCTATTTTAGAGTTTAACTCGATATATCTACCTAAAATCATTTTATAAATTACAAAATGCTAAAATGTAGAAATTAGTTTGAGAGAAATGTTTTATTCTATACACATCAGCGTTTGGTAGGTCGATGCGTTAATTTCAATTTTATAGTCAGATTAAATTTAATATAAAGCACTTTGCAATACATATGTATTGTTGATATAATTTTTTTAATGTTTAAGCATCAATACAGCTTAAACTTGGCTTAAAAATTTTTGAAATTTTAAGAGGTTTTGTTTTGTTTACAGAAAAACATTTTAATTTTAAGTTGTAGAAGTAGTCCATAATCTCGCAGTGGACAAGACTTTTATTTCACTTCTATTTTAATTTTATTTCGTTTTCTTACTTTCCAAATATAAACACAAGTGCAATGTATAATTAAATGTCTTCTATTTTTTCCCTGTCGCATGTCCCAGCTCACGCTGTATGTTCAGGTTAAGACAAGTCACATTCCCAATTTAACGTATCAACTTACCAAACATTTTCTATAAAACAAAAAATCGAGCAAAAAATAATATGTCACAACTTTTGTTAGAACAGAAACATAATTTGTGTGAATATTTGCATCTACGACAGCTTTTTAATATTTTCACTTTTTTGCCAAGCAGATTGTTACACAAAACTAAAAAAAATATTTCGCAGTTTATCGGTCGCAATGTCGCATCTAATCGAAACCGCACTAAACTTTCGAGAAAAAAAAATCATAGTTGTACATATTTTATTATAAAGTTACATTTTTTGTCAGGCACACCTATTGATTCTTTTAATAATTATTTTAGGGGATTGCGTAAATGTTTAGTAATTTTCTGCTACCTAAATTATTAGTCCAATATAAATTATAGTTTAAAAAACTAAAAAAACACGCTTTGATCAAAACCGATCTAAAAAATTATAAAATAGAATAAAGTGATTCAAAAATATGATTTTATTTTAAAAAGCGTGGGGTGCTTAAGTGCCATAAGTTTCAATTTATCGCTTTGAATGACCAACAGTTTATATGTCAAATTTGATTGATTACTTCAATTTACTAGCAGACTATATGAAGTTATCTTATCATTTCAACAAGAATTTATCGGCAAAAGTCAATTCATCATTTCAGATGACCAATAATTTATTTGTAGATACATTAGATTTAACTTCTCAAATGACTTGCAGTTTATATGAATATTTTATTTAAGTATCGTTTCAAATGACTGGCGGTTTGTAAGAAGCACTAGACTTATCGTTACACAGTGGCGTAGCTAGAAATGTCGGCGCCGGGGGGCAAACCTATCCGCTGGCGCCTAAAACAAACCTATATTTTGGGTAAAACTCAAATTAGTCAAAAAAATAATAAATCATAATATTAGACGTATATTTTTGAAGTGAAAACTTCTTTAGGCGCGTTTTGCGTTTTTTCCTGGGTATTGAATTGAGTAAAACCGTCACGCGTCACGCTCGGAGCCATCACGCTCGTATATGTATGGCATGTTCCCGTATAGGTAGAGGGCTGAAATTTTCAGGGGATGTAGCCGGGGTAAACAGAAGATCCTGGAAGAAAGCGGCAACCAACCAGCTGGTACATACATATTTAAATTTAAACGTAAACTAAAAATCTGCAAACTTAATTAAACATTAGAGAGTCTTTGTTCGGTTTTTAACCGACGAAAATTGATCGATTATTTGATCAAAATTAATTTTTTGAGCAAATTCATTTTCTGTGCTTATTATTGCTAGGCTATTTAGCCTTGTCTGGCGAATGGTACTTCTTAAGTAAGAAACTCCGAAAAACACATACTTTTTTACGACCGAGATTATCGGAATTTCTAAGTGAAAACTTCTTTAGGCGCGTTTTACGTTTTTTTCTGGACATTGAATTCAGTAAAACCGTCACGCATCACGCGTCACGCTTGGATATGTATGACATGTTCCCGTTTAGGTAGAGGGCTGAAATTTTCGGAGAATGTAGCTAGCCGTGGTAAAAAGAAGTACCTAGACGTAAACGGGACGTCGTCCCACCCTCCGTTTGGCCAGGGGAGGGGAAGAAGGAAAAACTTAAATAATTAATATCAGGAGAACGGGAAGAGGTATGGAGTTGACATTTTTATGGTAGGTGCGCTTCATAGGGGGTCACCTTAGACCATACGTGGGGTTCCGGGGCTCTAATTTAAGGGAGGATTTCGCCCGTATCTCTGCAACGAAGGCTCGGATCGAAATTATGACAAACGATGGCACCGCTTGGTGAAGTTTTCACTTCTATCGTGTGGTCTTAAACACACACAATTTTTTTTTGTCTTTGAAGTCGCATGCCGCCTTAAGCCTAGTTCTCAGAGCTATATTCTAACATACATTTTTGTGAAGTACTTATCCATACCTACAACATATTAAAATTTAAAGAAAATCGTATGGTTCCGAAATTCTCTCTTTGTCGGGTGCGTGGTCCTTTCATTGATTACCTCAATTAACCAGAAGATTATATGAAAAGTTAATTTATCATTTCAATTGACCAGCAAATTATTTGCAAAATTTCCTTTTAATTAACAAGAGTTTATCAGCAAAATTAAATTAATCATTCCAGATGACCAATAATGTATACGTAAATTAGGTTTATATTAAAATTTTTGCAACTGACTGGCGGTTTATAAGAAACACTAGATTTATCGTTTTATTATAAAATAATATCATAACTACAATGGCAAACGAAATCCGGTAATCCGGACAAAGTGGTCAAGGTCAACTTGTTTCCTAACAAGTCGCCGCCGGCGCTTGAAAAATAGCATCCCTCTGTTAGCGTTTGAAAGTACTACGGTCATCGAGAGCCCTCTGCTGATATTCATGTTAACTTTGTTAATATCGATTATTTATTTGCATTTTTCAGGATAATTTAGTTTCCGTAGCGCTTCGTAGGTGGAGACGTTCCTGGGGCTATGTTAAGCGACGGAGAAATTTTAGCATTGGGATTATCTTAATAGTCTTTTATTATAAAATGCTACCAGCTAGACATCTTGGGCCGGCATCCTTTGATTTGGGATAGTCAATAACCAAATTTTGCAAATTTTAGAAGAAGGCCATGACTCAATATTGATTTAAACGTCTAGGCATCTGAATAATACTTTTGACAGTTCGTTTAATTTAAAATATGCTTTTTTATGGTCCAAAATCCGTTTAAAAACGGTTTTAAATGGCAAAATTGTATTAAAATCCGAAATTTCCGGACTTTCTTAGGACGATAGCAGTAGCTTCGGACGAATTTGTCGTGGATTTTGAAGCGAAAGTTCATTTTAAATTCAACCGTGATTTAAAATTAAGCTGTGCTATGGATCCAAATACACTGCGAATATAATATGTATAATGAAAATCTAATACCGCCCTAGCCGCTAGCTTTTCAGAAGCGCCATTTGAGTCGTCCTGGATTATCTTGCTCCTCAATGCGCACGGGTTATAATGTCACATCTGTTTACAAATTCCGTCCCCAACCATTCCGTCCCATTTGCCGAGATTTGCCCTCATACCGCCGCGTAAGATGTGTAAACCATCAAAAATTAATAAAAAAAATGTAAAAAAAAATTAAAATAAAAAAAAGTGTCGAAACCGGGGGCAAAAGTTGAGAATAAAAAAGGTTAAAAAAAATTAAAACTCAATTCCTTATATCTCTCTCAGAAGTTTCACTTCAGTTGTGTGCTTATAAAGATGAGGCACATAATTTTTGTTTGTATTTATGTAAGGTGTAAGGCAAACGTAATTGATGAAAAGTAAAACATGTTCAACAAAAATACACGTATAAAAGAGTATCATGAATTCTAGAGTGTGATAATCATAAAAACAATTTCATCTGATCTAGATATAAATAATTTTTTTCTATTTTGCGTTCAAAATAATTCCATTTCGAGACGCAAAGGAGTGTCGAAAAGAACCTCTTTTCGATACTGCTTGTGTTGATTGGTTACTATGATATTAACAAAATTATTGTTCAATGTCAAGGCCCACTAGAAAAAATTGCGAGACCGCTTTCAATGGGATTTCTAGTAATAAAGACGTCCAAAATGACAAGATAGCCGCGCAACTGCTGATCAGGACTAAAATAAATTAATATTTTTCATTAAAAAACCTGCAAAATAAAAAAAATGGTATACAATACACGTTTTAAAAGACATTTAGCGCACTAGCACGTTAGGAAACTGCCCGCAAGCGGATCGTTTCCTAATTTCGTGCTCCTGCGAAAAATATATGGGCTTTTAAAACTAGTATCTTAATATATAATTTTCTATTTTGCTTTCAAAATAATTCCATTTCAACACGCAAAGGAGTGTCGAAAAGAACCTCTTTTCGATACTGCTTTTGTTGATTGGTTGCTATGATATTAACAAAATTGTTCAATGTCAAGGCCCACTAGCAAAAATTGCGACACCGCTTTCAATTTGATTTCTAGTAATAAAGACGTCAAAAATGACAAGATGGCCGCGCAACTGCTGATCGGGAATAGAATAAATTAATGATTTTCATTAAAAAAACCTGCAAAATAGAAAAAAACAGTATAAAATAATACACGTTTTAAAAGACATTTAGCGCACTCGCACGTTAGGAAACTCCCCGCAAGCAGGTCGTTTCCTAATTTCGTGCTCGTGTGAAAAAATATGGTCTTTTAAAACTAGTATCTTAATATAAATTTGCAGCAGCTAAACTTGTTTGGACATCTGGATTTCTTACATCTTGTTAACTTTTCTGTTGTTTCTGGCAGGTGTCACACATTATCTAACCGCACTTTAATTCTGGATCTTTTTGGTTTAGTTGATATGATATAATTTTATTTCCTTACTGTTACTAACTAATCTTCATCAAGACGAAGAAGTTCA
>MU187058.1:13240-25389 GCA_016904865.1 Pissodes strobi
ATTTCCTTACTGTTACTAACTAATCTTCATCAAGACGAAGAAGTTCATGATAGTTCAAACCACGTCTTCGATTCATTTTAATGACAAAAACACTAAAACACACAAAAAACACAAAAACTGAAAAAGAAAAAAGACAAAAGAAAAAATGTGACAAAAAATATTAAACGAAAATTTTACGTTTGCTCACTTTGTCCACATAATATGAAGGTAATGCGTTTCAATCACAGATAACAAAATAAATTACCGTAAATATTATTTTGTTATATCAAATATCTCTGTAGTTTATCCGTTTGTAAGACGAGGTAATAAAAGAGCCACCCCGTGGGTAATAAACCAAAGGCGGGCTATTTACCTGTGGTTCGAATAAATCGAATTCTAGGATTTCTAGGTACACTGTCAATTTATTTTCTCACTAACACGTCGTGGACCAGTTCAGAATAATAAAGATGTCTTCCCCAAAACGTCAAAAAATATCGGCTTTAAGCTTAAATGAAAAGATCATAAATATAAATGTGTTGAATTATATCAAAAAAGATGAAAACCTTAATTTAGGCGTCGGCGATAGTGTTCAAAAGTGTCCCCTAATGACCGGTTTTAAAAACAACCAACTGCCAAATTTGGGAAGAAGAAAACGCCAAAAGCAGGTAAAATAAAACTGAAGCTGACAGAAAATGTAAAAAATTCCCTGCGAAGAGTCATTCATGGGTATTTCATTGTGAAAAAATCCAATTCTGGACTTAATCAAGAGGCTGTTAAAAGTGACCCACAGATATACACCAAAATGTGGGACGTTTTAAAATCCATCAATTTTCATTGTGAAAATCCTTGTTAATTAAAAGGGGAGAAATATTACGGTGGAGAAGAGATTATCCGAGAAAAATTAGGCATGAGTGTTCTCAAGGAAAACGCATTTATTATTTAGACGAAGCAGTACGGAGGGTACACCGTAAATAAGTTTTGGCAGGACAAAAACGGTTTGAATTCTAGACAATAAGCTTTCATGGAAGGTTGATTAACTGGTCTCCATCCACCATATGGATAAGGACACCGATTAATTATAACGCATATGGGGTTTCGTTAATGGCAGCCTGCTTACCTTCGAATCGGAAAACGGAAAAGACAGGAGATACCACGAGGCTATGAACTCTGATATGTTTCAAGAATGATGTACGCAGATGGTAGAATTGATACCCCAAAGCTCAATAATATTGTCATGGCTAATGCCAGTTTGCATTCCAAAAAAGTTGGACGTGTATACCTATACTCTATTTCGAAATGATGCGAAGTAATAAATCATCTTCTGATGGCTGATACATAGGCGTACATAATTACGTACAGGGTGTTCACCCATAATGTCCCCCCCCTTTAACTTTGTTAATTTTTAAGCTACAAAAAAAAAAAATAAACAAAATTGTAGGGCTTTTAATGTAGTTTTTGCACACGTAAAGGAAAAAACAAAAAATTGTGCAGTATACAGGGTAGATCAAAAAGAAACATTTTTTTATATCTAGCCCCCATTTATTATTCGATTTTTCGATTTTCTATAAAATTCTAAGGATTTTTAATATAACACACTATATGCCTATTCCTAATACTTTAGAAGTTATTGACAGTTGAAGTCGCTATTTTGTTTTGTTGTTTTATTTTTTTATGGCAACAGCCACCTAAGAATATAACTTTTTTTTAGCTTTTGAAGTCATTGAGGTGTAAATAGTGAGTTTCCTCAATTCGACCTCATTGCTTCGAGTAGTGCTTTTGTAACTTCTGTTTTAAATATGATTAAAAGAATTATTATTATAATTAAAAATAGCGACTTCAACTGTCAATAACTCCTAAAGTATTAGAAATAGGCATATAGTGTGTTACATTAAAAATGCTTAGAATTTTAGGTAGAATCGAAAAATCGAATAAAAAATGGGGGCTCTAAAGGGAGATCCTATGGCTAGAGATGGATCCTAATTTCACGTACCGTGATTTATCACGGCGCCTGCACTCGGAACGGTTGGCCACCGTGACAACTTATTAGAAATCACGGTTCACCCCGTTCGTACACTAAGCAATCTGTCGGCCTGTAATCCAAATAAAGAGATAACCGCGACTGCGAATTGGCGAACTATAGCGGCGCTGCGTGACCGTGGCGTTATATTTAAACGTTGCCGCTAATTCGACGACGTTCGAGTGCTGCTCTGCCTTAGTCCCGTTCTTTAAACGTCCTTTTTAGATATACCACGATCAAGTCACGGTTCACGGTCCAGCCAGGCACCATGTGGTTAAAAAATATTTGCCAAAATTTAAAAAGAACATGTATTATTGAAGTGTGATTGAAGTGAAACATCTTAGCGCACGCCGGGAGGCATATTTACACATGCTCACATACGATGGTACCAGGGTGCTGAAATCGGTTAGGTTCTGTAGCGCTACAAAAGCTCATTGATTTGGGCACCTAATCACGCCATGTCTTTGTGATGCAATCGTTTTGTCCCAAGAGCCCTCGTGGTCGAGTGGTTAGGTCTCGATTCAGCGGCTATCGGCGCACCGTGGTTCCTTTGGACGAAAATGCGGAAAAAAGTCGAAAAAGCAACATAGCGAATTTAACGGAATAACATGGAGCATTTTAAAGTAAACATATTAATTGATAAGTTGGCCATGAAAACAAAAAAAATCTGCTATTTGTTTTGGCATAGTGACGCGTCAATCAAAAAGTTTTTTTACAGCCTCTGCAAGATACATGTTGTTTGGGTGCAATTACAAAAAATTAATATCTTTTTTTCGTGCAGTTGTGCAAGAACTTAACACTTTTTAGTTATGGATACTGATAATGAAGGTATGTATTTTAATTTTGTATAATAAAAAGTAACGTGGCCTTTACCCCTTTTTTTTTAAACGTGTATAAAAACAACCTATATTTTTTCTGTCGCTTTTTAGTTTTCTAAATGTTTAAATACATTTTTGTTTATGTTCCGCCTACTTCCCACTTTTTTGTTATTATTATTTAGGGAGCCCAGGATAACAGCTAAAAGAAAACGTAAATAAAACTTGCTACTTTTTGCAACTTTTTTATAATAATTTTTTTTGTACGAGGATGCTCGTACTTATGAGAATGTGTTATTTCACATGCCTCTGTGTTAATATTTATATAAAGGCATACAATTTATAAAAAGTATTAAAACATGCTGCAAATTATTAATTATTTAAATATATTATTCTGCTGACAGAAGTCAATCCGCCATGGGACTGTCAAAATCATTAAAACGGTTTGAGCTAATTTAAGGTCACTCTACTTGAACTTTTTTTTAACGCGGGTGACATAGAGTATGATTATTGTATTGCTTGTAGTTGGAGTTGTTCATTTGTATATTATATGCTATTTTAATAGCAGTAGCAGTTATGGTAATCCGACCATTATGTAGTCTTAAACCATTTAGAACATTTTTGAACTAATGTCCGTTTGTCGATCTGCCACCAACACCCGGAACATGAAAACTATTTGTCCGATTCTAATTAATTTGAAACGTGGGTGTGGGTTGGTTTTGTGTGTGTTTTTTTTTTTTAATTTTAGGAAGACATTTCTTTTTTAGATTGGAGAGAAAACCTTATTAGTTTTACATACGGAGAGCTGTTTGAGGTATTTCAAAGTTTTCCTGAGAAAAATTTGGACACAAAACTGAAAAGGATGCAGCTAAATATTCTAGAGAAAAAACGTTGTGAGCCCTTTTCTGACGTAGAAAAAAAGAACCTGTCTCGATTTACTTCGAACTTAAAATGTAAATGGCTTAAGTCTAATCGAAATAAGACACTTTTTCTTAAAAAATATTTCAGTTGGCTCAACCTGCGCATAGAATTTAGGAAAAAACAAACACTAAAACGGACAACTGGACGACCAAAATCTGAGTTTAGTTTAAGTAGTGAGAGGTCAAAAAGGTTGAAAACATCAGCTTTGCGATGTAATAACACTGTAGAAGAACTGGCCTACGCGACTCAAATGAAATTAAGAGAAGAGGGAAATTTAGAGGTTTCAAAAATAGTTAGAGATATCACGAATGTTGACACAAAGGCAAGAGAATATCGTAAGGCACTGGACGAGTCCAAAAAAGCCCCATGCAAATTGAGCAGCGACGAAGCTGTATCTATACTTATTGAAGCGAAGTTAAGTAAACAGCAATACAATTTAATCAGACAGCATACTAGAGAAAAAAACTGTGATATTTATCCCTCGTATAAAAGAGTTCTCCAAGCGAAACAGGAATGCTATCCAGCTGATGTTGTTGTCAAGTCGGATATTGAGGCGGAGGTGCCATTGCAGTCATTGCTGAATCACACCAGTAAAAGGCTACTAGTTCTTCAAGAGGAAGTTCTTCTTAAGTTAGATGTTAAAAGTCTGGAAATCGAGATATTTTTAGTGTGCAAGTGGGGATGTGATGGTTCCTCGGGACAAGCTGAGTATAAACAAAAATTTGAATCTGCGAACTGTTCAGATGCTAGTGTGTTCCTAATATTCCTCGTCCCAATAAAACTTTACTTAAAGTATAATCAAAATGAAATTATAATTTGGCAAAATGTAAGAACATCCTCTCCTAGATTCTGTCGGCCTATAAAATTGCTGTTTAAAAAAGAAACTTCAGAGCTAACCATACAACAAAAAAGGGACATTGACTCACAAATTTCAAAACTTTCTCCGTTCCATCAATTCTTAAAGAACAAAATCTATAAAGTAAACTTTGAATTGCATTTTACCATGATTGACCTGAAGGTAGCAAATGCTTTGACTGAGAATAAGTCCACCCAAAGATGTTACCTTTGTGGGGCTTCCTCGAAAGATTTTGATAATACAGGCAAGGTTGTTTCTAGACCTATTGTTGCGAGTCATTTGGCATATGAACTATCTACGTTACATGCCTGGATTCGTTTTTTTGAAAGCCTCTTGCATGTAGCTTACAAAATAGATATTCAGAAGTGGCAGGCTAGAAGTCCTGCAGAAAAGCAATCTGTGGCTGAGACAAAAAAACGAATTCAGGAATTACTGCGTTCAAACTTAGGTCTAATTGTCGATAAACCTAAACAGAATTTTGGCAGTTCCAATGATGGAAATACTGCGAGAAGGTTTTTCGACAATGCAGACATTGTTTCAGAAATTACAAAAATTGATCCAAGTTTAATTAAAAAATTTCACGTAATTTTACAAGCTTTTCATCAGGCTTTGACATAAATGCTGAAAAATTTAAGAAATTTTGTCTAGAAACGGCCGAGTTATTTGTCCGATTGTACCCATGGTATCCAATGCCGACCACCCTGCATAAAGTGTTAATTCACGGTTCCGAAATCATTGAGCATTTCTTAGTGCCCATAGGTCAACTGTCTGAAGAAGCACAGGAGGCGAGAAATAAAGATATCAAGAAGTTTCGCGAACAGTTTTCAAGAAAAACTTCAAGAAAAGACAGTTTAAAGGACATCTTTAATCGCCTCCTTGTTTCTTCAGATCCCTACATAACAAACTTGCGAAAATTGCCCCGCAAATGTAACAAAGATCTTTCTCCTGAAGCTCTTGAGTTACCTATGTCTGCTAAAAGTAACGAACATCAAACCACATCTGACAGTTCAGATTCAGAATAGGCTTCCAAAATAATTCTACATTTTTGGAAATTGTAATTTGTAGGTTGTTGTTATTTTTTTATTAATAAGTAAGTGTGTTACATTACTGTTGTTTAGGTTTATTATTTTTATTGAGTCATATTTGCAATTCTGTGTTTGTTTTATATATTTGTTATAAATTTAGTTTCACAGTGTTAAAAGAATAATCTCATAATAAAGATGACTTTATCTCCTGTCGCTTCCGTTATATCTCTTTGCATCCCGTCCGTTACACATTTTGCTCGAAACTGGTTGACTAATTAAAAGATGACTTTTTCTAGTCAGTGACAAACATTCTTTGTTAAAATTTTCCATTCTTCGTTCACAAAATATTTTTTCCGCGTTTTTCCTAAAAGTAACCACTGTGCGGCGGAGCGGCGCGGCCCAAGTTCAAACCCCGTTGCTTTTTTTTATTTTTTTTAAGGTTAAGTTTCTAAACAGTTTTATGAAGAATATTTTTTTCATTTGGGCCTTTCTGCTTTGTATAAAAGCCGAGATTATTTATCTAAAGAAAGCAAGTTTCAAGTTTTCAATGTCTCTTTCCTTACACATTTTAGATACCTTTTGCCCGTGTGGGGCATGTGCGGTGAATTTGATTTTAAAAAAGCTGAAATATTACAAAATAAATTTTTAAAAGTATTGTTTAATTTTGATTGGCTTACTAGTTCTAACACAATTTATTCAGAATTAAATTTAAATAGACTAAGAGAAATCTTAGAAATATAGAAGAGTGCAAATTTGTTTATAAAATCATTAATAATCTACAAAAATGCAACATAAATATGATGTTTTACCATAATGTGCATGATTACCAAACGAGATCATAATGTTTATCAGGTTTCTACAAGAACTAATATAGGGTTGAGAACTCAAATAACAGATGCAATTCAAAAATTTAATAAATTACCTCATTGTATAAAAGATTTAAATAACTATAGGAGTTTTGTTAAAAAATTAAAAAACTTAATGCTAATTAGGTAATTATAAGCAACATTGCAGTGTATATTATTTTTTGTTTTGTTATTCTCGGGTTTACGAGCACTGATTAGAGAATTATTGTTAATAATTTCTCTCTCGATATTGTGTTTGAATAAACGATTTAAAAAAAATGTACCAACCCAAATTAATATAAGTCTAAAGTACATATTTAGTAATACAAAACATATTGTTTTATTTTTCATAAGATACAAAAAGTTTAACGTTATACAATTTTTAAAATGAATGGCATGCAGAAACGTTGCATTTAAACGTTAGTTTAACATTTTTTGTTTTTCACAGACTAAATTAACTTTAATAAAAATTAACGTTTTTGTAACCTTTCACTTGCACATATTTTAGGAGATAAACTAAACAATTTGCACCAAAGATATACATAGGCTATTTTAACGTGGCTAAAACGGTCTTTTTTTAATAATGTTTAAAAAATACTTTTTTTACTATTAAAATAAAAATTGTGTGTGCTTAACCCTACAGGGGGCGGGCGCGGTCTCATAGACCGGCGATATATTTAGTTTTATTTATTTCAGTGGGTTGCGGCCGTATCGCTTGCCCCCACTTAGTAGCTGCCTGTTTGGTGGTTCCAGCATTAGTCTGTAGTAGAATGTTGTTGAGACCGTTCGATTAGGTCTTATTGATATTTTCGGTGTACCAGACTGAGGCGCCCTATCAAGTTTTAGTCTCAATTCAGTTCAGTTAGTGGTTATTTCTTTATCATTTAATTATTTGGTGGAGGGTACTTTTAAGAAATATGTCAAGTTTCCAAGCAGAACAGCGTCGGTTTTTACAGCTTTTTCGGTCGCTCAGACCGATGCGCCCTCTGATATTCAAAATTTTCACGCGCCTCCTGTAGGGTTAAGACTACACGATAGAAGTGAAAACTTCCACAAGCAGGGTCATCGTTTGTCAGAATTTCGATCCGAGCCTTCGTTGCAGAGATACTGGCGAAAAACGGTTTTTCCCCCAACATCCCCCCTTAAATTAGAGCCCCTGTCCCCTTCGTAGGGTCTAAGGTGCCCCCCCATGGGGCGCACCTATCATAAAAATTTCGACACTGTACCTCTTCCCGTTCCCCCGAAAATAATTATTTAAGTTTTTCCTTCTCTCCCTTCCCTTGGCCAAACAGAGGGGGGTAAGGTGGGGGTCTAAGGTGACCCCCCATGGGGCGCACCTACCATAAAAATTTTGACCCGGTACTTCTTCCCGTTCTCCTCAAATTAATTATTTAAATGTTTCTTTCTCTCCCTTCCCTTGGCCAAACGGAGGGGGGTACGGGGTCCCGTTTTCGTCCAGGATCTTCTTTTTACCTCGGCTACATCCCCTGAAAATTTCGGCCCTCTACCTATACGGGAACATGCCAGTAGAAGGAGCGTGACGTTACATATCCGAGCGTGACGGCTCGGTCTCATTCAACCCCCACAAAGAAAAAACGCAAAACGCGCTTAAAGAAGTTTTCACTTCAAAAAAAGAAAGTTATATATGTATAGCTACTATTGTCACCCCCATGAATACACCACTGCTCACTAGCGCACTGCTTGATATTTTAGGTATTTAAAGTGGCATTGCCCAGAAAAATCCAGTTATATACAGTATACCTACGGTCAGTAAGTTTCCCAATGTATGAAAATAACTATAATATGTAGGTACTCAAAAATGTAGAAGTAGGTAAGTATTTATGTTCTTTTATTCCTCTAGACGTAATTAAAAAATAAACAATTTAAGGTATAAAAATTTACAATATTAAATAGTAATTTAATATAGGTCTCCGTTGAGGTAATCCTAAAATTACTTAATTCTCAAATGTTGAAATAATACTTACCTAAATATCCATTTATACATTTAAATTATTTTCTAGAGTAAAACTATGTATATTATATCAATTATAATTAGTAATATAAATATGGAATGATAATGCTTTTATTCTTTAGTTAACACACGTACACGTATAATTAGGAACGTACCTATTATCCAAAATGTCCTTTAAAATCCCCCAAAACTGCGAATATTGTATTTCAAACATACACGCTTACATAGCAGAATCGAAAGCGTGGTTCCCAGGTGACGTCACACGTTTCTGTGTGGGAGGTTCTGCCTGCGCAAGAGCATACCGTTATATGTGTATCGTGTGTTTACGTATTATTTTAAAATTCGTCCCAACATCAATCGGGTGTAACCGAAAACGGCAACATGTGACGGAACATGTATACTTCCGGCAAAGTCGGAAATTGATGTCAGACGATAGATTATGAAAACCTAAGATCGGAAAGTTCAAACCGTTTCGCTCCAAGTTAAGCCGTTTAGATTAACAGATTCTATTAGAAAAAAATGGACGGGCAGAATTACTTCTACGAATTTGTAACATCAACCTCCGACGTTTCTATGAATTGAAAAACTTCTACCGAATAACAAAAGTTATTAAGCGCTGAATCCCATATACATCCCTTCTTTTATCGTTAATTAAGACATGACGAGCCTCCAAATTGTCTAATCCGTAATAATGATCTGCAAGTTAAACAAGATCTCCAAGAAGATGAAATGATTATTGCATCCGACCATGAGGAAGACGAGATCCCGAATGATTCTTGTTATTCTGATTACTCCTCGTTTTTGTTCTTAATCCTTGTTTTTGTTCTTAATGTTTTTGTTCTAATTCATGATTTCGTTCATGGGTCTTGGTCATCTCTAGTCATCTTAATAATCAAACACTTTTTGCTTGATTTGGCTACAATATCCATTCAATTTTTGGATAGAACCGCAAATGAAATTTTCGTTTTCGATTGTCCAGTGACTCCAAATTCTTGACGGTGACACTCTATAAATGAGTATCCTGACACCACAAATTTGTGGTCCCGCCAGTTTCAATTTGTCGTAGTTCTAGATTTTGCATGGCTGTTGTTTCGCGCTCCAGGATTTTCAAGAGCTCAATAAGTGGCTGATGAAAATATAACCAATTCTTAAAAAGAGATGCTGTAAGAGTGCCCATGTCGCCGAGAAACTCATTCTCGGGAGAGTTGGTTTGCTCTAATTACATCCGATAACAGTTCAGGACTTCAATTGGGCTGGGTTTTCTTCTACAAGCTATAAAATTACTTTTTGGACAATACCTTGTAGGAGGTATTGCATTGAGCCATTGATTAGACCATTGTTCCAATTTCACTGGTTGTCGATTAACTATGAGAAAGTTGTGTCGTCCAAATTTTGAACTTACCAAAACAAATGTATCGACTGCATTATTTGTGGGATCATAAGCCGACCTCAAAGGAAGTTTTATTATGGTTGTTTCTGGATATTATACATTACAGTGCTTTCATAAAGCAAACGGTCCTTCTCGTTTCGAACACACTTGACATATAACAGTCGAAATTTCAGATGCACAAATGCTAGATAAAATATTTTGCACTTAGAGCATAGTTTTAAAATTATAAAAGCCTTCTAGAACTTACTATTGATTTTTTATGGACTGTCTATAACAAATGTAACAGGCCCTTATTTCATTACCTACTTTTATAAATTGTTATACTGCATAATGCAATTGTTATGTCCACTTGTTAAACATGTATATGCCTACATACTAAACGTCTTAAACGAGTTGATCTTTTCAAACATACCAAGTGAGAATACCAATCAACTAAAAAAATCATCGGTGATACTGGCTGAATAAAAATTAGCCAATTTTCTGTTATATGGTGCCACACGATTTGTATATATGATTATTGTAAGCTGATGTGTATATATCAATATCAACGTATTTTTAATATTGTGAATTGTGACACGGTATATACGCCTCTATCAAGAAAAGAATGAGACTTTCGCGATGAAAGCTCTGCGAAAGGAGACATAGAAGCAGGTCAGGTATATGTAAAAATACGTTATTTTTCAGATTTGAATAAAAAACATGAAAAAAAAACGTTTTTTGCGTTCTTAAAAATGTCCTAATTTCACATATTCGCTCTAAAGTAATAACTAAATCGATATTCTATCAATAATGCAAACATATCGATATTATAATAGATGCTTAATCGATAACATGTCTACATTCCTATAACTCGCCGTCCGGGATTCCCCTTTTATTTTTCATTGTTGTCATTGGCCAAAAGCCCATTCTCAAAGGCCGAGAAAGAGAAAATAAAAATGAAACTTATGCAAGACCGAGTGGCATTTGCTTTGTATGATGTCCATCGAGTAGCAAATTTGCTGGCTCCCCGCTTCATAGGATGTGACCTTACAGAAGATGAAAAGGTAATAATAATAGACTGATAGCTGATAGCTGTTTTCTTATAAATCCACTTGGTAATTATTATTTAATATATTGATTTTTTTTTAAATTTAACCCTTGCAGACTGATGCTACAGAAGAAACGCACAACGCAGCCACCAAAATGGCACAGTACAGAGCCGAAGAGGGGTTTTTCCAGAAAAAGCTTCTGTGGGGCTGCCTTGCTTCTGCGGTGGGACAGCACTGGCAAAAGTTGCAGCAAGATTTTTGGAGCTATCATCCTCTTCGGCCTCATGTGAACGATCATTTAGCACTTACACGAATGTACATACAAAAAAGAGGAACAGGCTCACCAATGAAAAGGCAGCACAATTGGTTTACATCAATCACAACCTCAAACTACTGCGTGATGGGGGCATCGATGTGATGCTAACCAAGGGCCAGCACCTGATCTAGCTAAATTTGATTCGACACTTGCTTTTAAAAAAATATTTTTAATTGTTCCAAAATTAAACTAAGTCTCGAATTAAATCAAGGGAGAGAACGTTCAATTAAAATAATAAAATTATTTTATTAAACAAGATTTAAAAACAAATTGAAGTCTAACTTTTAAGAAGTAATGCCAGAATTGCGAAAAGGGGTTAATCATTTTGCCCAATCAAAGTGTACGACAAAAGCACAGCTTGATTAAAATAAAATCACTTACCATTGGAATATATTTCAATAAACGACATGGTGTTTAACTTCACACGATTCGAGATCTAATTAAAAAAAAACGCGGATGACTTATACTCTAGATTTTTGAAGTGAAACTTCTTACCGCGCGCCGGGAGTAAAATTTGAAGGTCGCAATCCCCGATCCCGACACACGGCGAGCGATACACGCCGAGCGACACATATTGTTATTGTGATATCTTTGTTACTTTACAAGCAAAAAATATGGGATTTGCTCTATTACCTTATCAAGACATAAGCGAAACTTTTATGAAGAATATTTTTATTTCATTTAGGCCTTCCCTTTTTGTTAATTGAGTGGTATATTTAAAAAACTACTTTTTAACTAAATCCGTTGCGATATGTATAAAATTTTATTGTGATATCTTTGTTAGTTTGCTAGCAAAAAATATGGGATTTGCTCTATTACCTTGTCAAGACATAAGCGAAACTTTTATGAAGAATATTTTTTTTTCATTTAGGCCTTCCCTTTTTGTTAATTGAGTGGTATATTTAAGAAAACTACTTTTTAACTAAATCCGTTACGATATGTATAAGATTTTATTGTGATATCTTTGTTAGTTTGCAAGCAAAAA
>MU187058.1:28894-43440 GCA_016904865.1 Pissodes strobi
CGAAAGTCGATTGAACGACTAACCAAAACTAACCAAAAGCACCAAAAAGGGCTAAAACGTATCGTAACAGATTAAAAATATTAGAGTAAGTTGAAACTAACCAAAATTAACCGAATTTTCGCGACTAACTTGAATTAATTACAAACATTTAAATTGGTTATATCGTATCGGAACCGGTTCAAATAACTAAAATAAATTGGAAGAAATTGAAAGTAACCAAAATTTGATTGAAAACCAAAACAAACCAAAAGTAACTAAAAGTACCAAAACGGGCTAAAACGCATCGGAATAGTTTAAAAATATTGAAGTAAGTTAAAACTAACCCAGATTAATTCAATTTTTGCGACGATCCTAAACACTAAAATTGGTATTAACGTATCGGAACCGAAAGTAATCGAAAGTTGATTGAGCGATCCAATTTTGGCGACTAACTAAAACCAACAAAAACATTAAAATTTGTTATAATGTATCGGAACCGGTTCAAATGACTGAAATAAATTAAAACTAAACGAAAGCTGATTGAACTAACCCAAACTAACCAAAGGCACCAAATCGGACTAAAACTTATCGGAATAGGTTACAAAATTTAAAGAGCCCAAAAATAATCGAAAATTAATAATATGGAAACATTCATAAAATATATATGTATACACATTTTATAGAAATAACATGTTTCTAATTTTTTTATTAGTCTTACAACCATTTCATCATTTAACCATATTGATTTAGTTTGACAATATTTTTGAATTATATTTCAATATAAAAGGTCTCAAAAGAGCGGGACATATTTTCCGATTTTCGAATTCTTCTAAAAATTCTAGATATATTTCATGTAGCATATCGAATAGCATTCCTTACATTTATATGCAACTGTTTTCAAACAGTAACTTTGAAATTGTTGTAACTTTAAACCCCTGTAGAATTTGATCGGTTTAACTTAGAGCGAAACGATTTACATCTTCTTATCTTAGTTATTTAGTATCTATCTAGAGATACCAAATTTTCGATTTGGTGGGGAGTATTTTCCAGGTTGTGGTTATGTGGAAGATAAGAAAGTGCAAAACATTTCGTTTGACAATAAACAGTTCGGATTCTACAATAAAGGTCTAAGTCTCAAAAACATTGTTTTTGCTGGTTGTTTTTCGTAAAAGTCGATCGTTATCCAGATATATCCATTATTTCAGATTTGATCAGCACCTTGATAACATTTTGATTCGCTGTAACTTTTTTGTTTTTAAAGATATCTAAACAAAAAAGCAAAATATAGGGTTGGTAGCCAAGTTTTTTTCTAGGTTACATATAAAACAAAACACCAACAATTTTCTGACATAAAAGTATTTTTATTAAATAGAACACCCTGTATATTACTACATTCCCAGGCAGCAAGCTGACGTCAGTATGACGTGATTTTTTCGTCAGATTACTACGTCTTTTTGACCAGAAAAATGACGTCATTATGACGATAGGATCACGTCATTATGTCACAGCCCAACGACGTTATTTTATGACGTGAAAAAAGCGTAATTTTATGGCGTAAAAATACGTATCTATGAGTAGGTATCCAGACATTTGAGACCTACCCCTGGCATCCGACAGCTGACAGATGACGTTTGTTAGTTTGGGGGGCGGCCGTTGGCAGTTGACAGGCACGTTCGGAATCTCTCGGCCATCCTCGGAAGTACCTAAATTAATAATAAAAGTCTTGGAGTCTTGCGGGGATCAACCCACGAACTTTGGGTATGCGAGGCAAACACGCTACCACTGAACCAACTGAACCTTGCGGAAAATTGATACGTTTGGTTTCCTTGCTCGCTAAAGCAAAATATTCGAGGTGTTGGGGTACATAGGTAATTTAAATTTAAATTTAAAAATACACAACTTTAATAATACAAAATAAAAAGTTATTGTTAACCAAACCCGATTTTTAAAGAAAATTTTTTTAAGAAATTTAGCGAAGATTAAAAACACTGTAATAATATGGTATGATTAACATTAAGGTTTTAAATTAATTTACTGAGATAATAAAAAATTTCTAAGTGTGAAATTCCGAAAAAATCTCGTAAAAAAGATGTGATGTCTATGACGTCTAACAGACGTCTAGAAATCGACGTCATAAATCACGTCATTTATTGGTCATATGGCGCCTCAAACAAAAAGCGACCAAAAAAAGACGCAAAAATGACGTGATGGTATATGACGTCTAATACACGTCTATAAATCGACGTCATAAATCACGTCATTTATTGGTAATATGACGTCCCAGACCAAAACTGCCGCAAAAATCACGTCAAATTGCTGCTTGGGTTTTTGGACTCTCTAGTGAAATCTAAACACATGTCGTGTATAACCGTTTTCTTTGCTCTCGTGCGGTTTAGATTTTAAAGCCTATCAAAATGCCCGACTTTCAACTGTCAATATTTCGTATACACCTAAAGATAGGTATAGGATATTATACACGAAATGTGTTTAGATTTCTCTAGAGAGTCCAAAAATGTAGTAATATACAGGGTGTTCCATTTAAAAAAATATAGAGTAGGCTGATACGTCAGAAAATCGTTAGTGTTTTGTTTTATATGTAACTTAGAAACTTGGCTACCAACCCTACATTTCGCTTTTTTGTTTACCTTGATATCTTTAAAAACAAAAAAGTTACAGCGAATCAAAATGTTATCAAGATAAATTGGACGCACGGTACATGTTGCACCGATTTAGCGTAATTGTGCACTTCATGCATAAACTAGTTCATGAACTATAGCCAGATCAAAAATTTACTTTCATTTCACCATCTGGACAATATTTTTATATAATTACTTATATATAAGATCTTTTTTAAGCTTAAAAGAGAACTAGATAAATCAAAATTTTCAAAATTATTATTGCAGATCTTCACAAGTTTGTCTAAAACCGTGACTACTTGTGCAATATAATCTCTCATATAAAAAAAATTTTGTTGTGTATAAATCTTGTTCATATTTGAAGATTATCTTGGAGCTTATATTCTATTATAGTTGTATTCATTTCAGTTTATTTCAATTTCAATTTTTTATATGTCGTTAAAAAATAAATAATTTTCTACATAAATTAGTTGTTTTATTGATCGCAATTTATCAAAATAATATGTAACTCAATTATATTTTTCTTTAGGTAATTGACTTTTCTTTCAAGAATGCTGTACACGGTGATCATCTATAATGTCCCCCCCTCTTAACTTTGTTGTTTTTCGCATTAGACAAAAATGTTAAATACAAAAGTTGTGCAGAATAATGTAAGCTATTTGCAGAATACATTTATATATATACAAGGTGTTGCAGAAATGAGTGACAGGTTAAAGTTATGTTTTTTTAAATGAAACGCCCTGTATATTGTTAATTTTTTGGGATCTCCTAAGAATTCTGAATATTTTTTCTATAACATGTCCTATACCTAAATGTAATAGTTTTCGACATATTAGCATTTTAAATAGTCGTCTCGTATTGTAGTTGCCGGATTCACGGCCACCTAAGTAAGAACTGGAATCTAGAATATTTATTTTTGAATGTAACCGCTTAGTTAAAATGCGAATATGTCGAAAACTATTACATTTAGGTATAGGACATGTTATAGAAAAAATATTCACGATTTTTAGGAGATTCTAAAAAAATAATAATATACAGGGTATTTCATTTAAAAAGATATAACTTTAACCTGTCACTCGTTTCTGCAATACCTTGTATATATATAAATGTATTCTGCAAATAGCTTACATTATTTTGCACAACTTTTGTATTTAACATTTTTGTCTAATGCGAAAAACAGAAAAGTTAAGAGGGGGGGACATTATAAATGATCACCGTGTACTTACTACAAGTAGTCTACATTCGCCATTCTTAATTTCATTTCAAAAGACATTGTTAAATATTTCTTTCAGGTGTAATGTTTAAATAAATATCCGGCTCTCTTTCTGCAGTGGATCGTTAAAAAATTGGTTATTCTCTACTCGAAATAAGCAGTATTTTATAAATCATATATTTTGTAGTGAAAGTTTAAATAAAATAATAGGGGAGAGTAACAATTTTAGTATATAAAGTCCCGAAAAATTTGAGTACGGCTCACTTCATTAAAGATTGCCGTGGGGTTGACGTCAAGTTAGATTTATTTATTTCCTCCCCACTACATAGTGATAAAGTTGGTCCTCGCTTGTCAAAGGTGCCGCGCTTAAGTGTCGCAGCTTTCTTCTTTAGGCTATGTCATGACCGTGTTCTTTTGTCAAATTATTTTGCAAAGATCAGATCAGACGTCAAAGTGACTGCGAGTTTAGAAATTTAATAATAATAATAATTATGGAATCCGATTCCGAAAATGAAGTAGAAATGTGTACGCCCTCAGCAGTGGCGTAGCTACCGGGTGGGCCAGGGGGGGCAAGGCCCCACGGCGCCAAGAGAAATTAGGCGCCGCTCCGAATTTATAAATATGCTAATGTTAACAATGCTCATGAGCTTAACTGAGTTTTTAAATTAATTAAATTATAATACAATCAAAAACCGAAATATGCATTAAACTTTTTACCCTAGCAATACATTTTGTGTCAGGTATTTATTATTTATTCTACGTGGAATAAAAAGATATATCCCGGCGCGGCGGCATTTGGTACATGCAAATTTGTAAAAACGCTGCGTAAGTCGACATGCGACTTCAAAGACAAACATTCCGAAAATTTCGGTCGTAAAAAAGTATGTGTTTTTTTAGGAAGTACCATTAGCCAGACAAGTCTAAATAAATAGCCTAGCAAAACTCGGCATAGAAAATGAATTTGTCTAAAAAATTAATTTTGATCAAATAATCGATCAATTTACGTCGAATTAAAAACGAAGAACGACCAATGTTTAATTAATTAATTAAGGTTACAGATTTGTAGTTTACGTTTATATTTAAATTTGTATGTACCTGTTGGTTGGTTGCCGTTTATATATTTTACATTCATATTCCTGCAAATAAAAAAAAGCGTTTGCACTATGTGCGCATATCAGAAGTGAAACTTCTTAAACTTAAACGCCCTAGCCTCGGATTTGGTTAAAAAGTAGTTTTTAAATATATCACGCAATTAACAAAAAGGGAAGACCTAAATGAAAAAAAACTATTCTTCGTAAAAGTTTTGTTTATGTCTTGAGAAGGTAATAGGGTTAACCCCATATTTTTCTCAAGTAAACTAACAAAGATATCACAATAATTATACTCCCTAGCCTTATACATATCTTAACGGATTTGGTTAAAAAGTAGTTTTTTTAAATATATCACTCAATTTACCAAAAGAGAAGGCCTAAATGAAAAAAACTATTCTTCATAAAAGTTTCGCTTATGTCTTGACAAGGTAATAGAGCAAACCCCATATTTTTATCTTGTAAACTAACAAAGATATCACAATAATTATACTCCCTAGCCTTACACATATCTTAACGGATTTGGTTAAAAAGTAGTTTTTTTAAATATATCACTCAATTAACCAAAAGGGAAAGCCTAAATGAAAAAAACTATTCATCATAAAAGTTTCGCTTATGTCTTGACAAGGTAATAGAGCAAACCCCATATTTTTATCTTGTAAACTAACAAATATATTGCAATAATTAAACGCCCTAGCCTTATACATATCTTAACGGATTTGGTTAAAAAGTAGTTTTTTTTTTAAATATAGATATCATTCAATTAACAAAAGGGAAAGACCTAAATGAAAAAAAAACTGTTCTTCATAAAAGTTTCGCTTATGTCTTGACAAGGTAATAGAGCAAATCCCATATTTTTATCTTGTAAACTAACAAAGATATCACAATAAACGTCCGTGACCGATTTCAGTACCCTGCCAGCTCGCCCGCCGTGTGTCGGGATCGCGACCTTCAAATTTTGCTCCCGGCGCGCGTTAAGAAGTTTCTCTTCAAAAATATACGTTTAATATTATGATGTATTATTTTTGGATTAATTTGCGTATATACACAAAATATAGGTTTGTTTTAGGCGCCAGCGGATAGGCTTGCCCCCCGGCGCCCACATTTCTAGCTACGCCACTGGCCCTCAGAAGTTTTAAATGCTGCAAATATAGCTACAAAGCATTTATTGCCTGAAAAATTCAGGAAAAAGTACGAAATGGTGTATAGCACTTTTATGGATTGGCGAGCCCGCAAAAACGTCAATTCTTTTTCTGAAAATGTGCTATTAGCTTGTTTTGAAGAACTTTCAGAAAAATACAAATCTTCATCATTATGGAGCCAGTACTCCATGTTAAGAAGCACTTTGGATATAAATAACAACATTAATATAGAAAATTACTCAAAGTTGCGCAGTTTTTAAAACGAAAATCTGAGGGATATCAAGCAAAAAAGTCCAAAACATTCACTCCAGATGAAATTAATAAATTTATAAATGAAGCAGATGACCGTATATATCTTGCAACAAAGGTAAGAAAGTTAATTATTATATAGTATGTGTATTAAGTATAATGATGTATTATTTATTTAAATGTAAATACATAAAAGGGAAACGGCGATAATATTTAATTTCTTAACATTTATTCGTGCTGAAGTATTTATCTTCCCAAATGGCGCGTTTGGTTACCGTGTTGAAATTTTGTAGGTTTTCGCGACATCGCGTTGGTTGTGAGTTCAATCCTTGCCTCCTGACGTTGTTTTTTTTATCTTATATTTTTGATATTTGATTGATACAATATACTTATTTGTAGTTTCTACTAATAAAAAAAAAATAATAGTTTTTTATCCTGTTCAGCAAAATCGAGGTAGGTACAGGCACGGTATAAATAAGTATAGTCGGGTCGCGTTGTATCAAATAATAATAACCGAGGAAAGCGCATCAGCAAATACATGTTTTCTTCAAACGTCAGTAAATCCGTCATTACTCGACTGTGTAGGCGGCCGTGAAGTTTCGTTTTTCCTCCGCCGGAGCTTTACTTTTCACTTTTCCGCCGGCGGAGGTAAAAGTGTTGTCATAGCAACATAGATACAATACAAACAAACAACAAAATAAGCGTCAACAACTCAAGATTTATTAAACTACAATTTGTATTTATCACTCAATTTGTGCACTGCATTTCTAAAAATCACTAATTTATGAACAAATTGGTTATTATTTAATCGAACTTACTCAATAAATGCTTATCAATACGGAATTAAAACGCAATCGGAGACGCAATTTAAAAAAAAATAATTATTATTGACAGTGTCCACTGACAGCTTTATGTTACATTACTATAGCAACGACCTGTGCCTATTCACAGACACCGGTCTAAGCCGCCTTGCCGCCTTGCGAACCCACTTATTAAAGAGATGTTTTTGCATTAAATTGTCGACATTTGAAGAAAAAACAGCATCTTTTATTTGGAGGAAAAGTTACTTTTCATGGCTTGCTCTCTATTAACAGCCTCACTCCGTTCGGCTGTTAAACACGAGCGCGCCATGAAAAGTATCACTTTTCCTCCATATAAAATAATATACTATTTAATATCTCCGCTCTCCGCAACGTTGTTGGACGCGACAGACTGCTCGCTGCTGCAGATGCGTTTGATGTAAAGACATCAAAACGATTTTCCTGAGTGGCTCTACTCGATATTGTTTGTACTCTGGTACAGGATGATCCACCATAAATGGACACCCCCTTATCTGTTTAATTTTACATTTTAGAGAAAAATGGTAAATACTAAAGTTGTAGAGTTTCACTTGAATTGTCTTGATGACCAATCTCTATTTATACAGGGTGTCTCAAAAAACCGCAACGTCACAATGATTCATTTTTTTTAAATAGAACACCCTGTATTCCAAAGAGATTTTCTTCCTGATTCCAAATATCTATATAGTTTATAATTCTTTTCTCTAATATTTTTGTACATATTTGATATTTTTCGTGTATTTATTACCATCAGTCTTATTTTCCACCTTAGTTGTATCACCTTTTTGGCTTTATTGGTAACACAGTTTTGACTATGACAATGTCAATCATTAAAATCATAACGTCAAAATTAATTTTACGGAAATTTGAGATTTTTTCCAAAATAATACTAAAAAATAAAATAATAAATAAATAATAATACATAACATTTCTATTTGGAATCAGGAAGAAAATCTCATTAAATTGATAATATAATATAGAGTGCTCCGTTTAAAAAAAATGGATCGGTTTTTTAAACACCCTGTATAAAAAAAGATTTGTCCCCAAAAAAATTCAAGTGAAACCTTACAACTTTTGTATTAACCATTTTTCTCTAAACTGTAAAATAAGACAGTTAAGGGGAGTGTCAATTCATGGTAGATCCCTGTACGTATTCTCTATTCTTAAACAAGCTCTTCTTGTTTTCAGGTTGCATTAATTATGGGCATAATGGGTGCTTGCCGAACGAACGAGCTGCACCTAATGGATATTAAAGATGTCCAAAACCTTGGATCTGCTCTATTAATAACCATTTCTAAGACCAAAACCAAAATAGTGCGAACAATTACAATTCACGGGCAATTCTATGATATTTGTATAAAATATATTAATATACGCCCAACTAACATCGACTCCACATCTCTTTTTTTGAATTATCAAAAAGGAAAGTGTACTGCTCAGAAAATTGGAATAAACAAATTTGGAGCCATGGGAAAGGAAATAGCTTCCTTTTTAAATATATCAAATCCAGAACAATACACGGGCCACTGTTTCCGAAGATCGTCTGCAACATTACTAGTTGATGCAGGGGGAGACATCACTACTTTAAAAAGACATGGAGGTTGGAAATCGACATCGGTGGCGGAAGGATATGTAGACAATTCGCTTAATAATAAGAAGAATATCGGTGATAAAATTTTGCAGTCGGTCAAAGGAGGCGCACCAGGCGCAAGTACATCTACAAGTACTTATGTACATAATAGATCGACCAATAACGAAAATATTAGTTTCGATGTAAATAAGGCTTCTACACTAAATTTTACAAATTGTTCGAATATCACAATTAATTTTTGTAAAAATGACATAGATAAATAATTAAAATATTAATTGAATTTAAAATTGTTAAATGTTGTATAGGTACAGGCTGGCGAACCTTATACGCCTCGGACTCTCTATGGAAATCGTCAAAATATTCTTTAAATATTCCTTTATAGATGTATGAGAGATCATTGGGAGTACAATTTAGAATTATTAGGGTTATACAGGGCACTAAAAAAACATTAATATAAAACATACAATTTTTTTAATGGAACACCCCACATTTTATGTCATTTCTGAATTGTAGGGATCAAATAGAGGTAAGTTACCGTTATGATTCCCATACCCATCGCGCCATCACCAATGGTTTTTGATATATTTAAATTTGTAAAACTGCACGAAAATTAAAAAAAAAAACAATTGTGTCTAAAACACTGTTATTACGCACACACATTAAATACAGTATTAAAAAATATATAAAACTTAGAGAGGAACATTAAAATATTGTACTAAATTATATCATTTCATACAGAGTGTGCCATTTAAAATAAACAAGTTAAACGACTTTAAAAGTCACCAATTTTGTACAAGATTGATTTACAACCCTGTATATATTTTTTTAATTTAAAATATATTTTGTTTTGTCTTTGACCTTTTCATTTAATATCGTATTTAGTAGTGTGTATGTAACAACAGTATTCTAGGCACAATACTAGTTCCTTAAAAAATTTCGTGCAATTTTACAAATTCAAAAATTTCTCAAAAACCATTGATGCTTGGCATAGAAAATATAACGATAGCTTACTTTTATTTGATCCATAGAATTCAGAAATAAATTAAAATATGGAATGTTCTATAAAAAAAATTGTATGAACCGGCATCTCCCTATAGAAAGAAAAATATTTTGCCGTAGGGAGATTCAGGCGTGTGTGGTGTAGATTCTGTAGATTAGATAGAACATTGGTAATTAGTAGATTAAAACTCCGTCATTCCGTTAATTTTGTTATCACACTGTTTATTATTGTATGTAGTTCATAAATTCTAAATAAAGTTTTTTAATATTATTATTATTATTTCATGTTAAGTTCAGTATTATATTTTGTCAATATTGCCTAGCAAAATTGTATTTAATCTTGGCTATGACTCTCTTTTTTGATCGGTCCTGTATAATGATCGTAGAAAAAGTATAGTATTCTACTCGCATGTAATGGCCATTACTCACTCGGATGAATTACGGCCCTCGCCTTCGGCTCGTGCCGCAAACTTCATCCTCATGAGTAATAGCTATCATTACATACTCGTTGAATAATATACTATTATTTTACCGAAATTTTTCTTATAGGTATATAAAACACATAAATAAATAGATAGAATAATTAAGTGGAGTATCTGATACCCCACCATACTTTTAACGATATACTTTATACGTGATGTTTCGGGAGGAAAGGGAAATATTTGAAGTACGTGTTCTGGAGGTCGAATGAAGAAAAAAAGGCCATATAATCATGGAGCCGGAAATGCCTCCTTTCCGAGATACAGGGTGTCAAAAAAATAAAATATTGTAAAATGGTACGCCACTGGTTTTTTTTTTTCAAAATAGGTATCTGTTTCTTAATGAAAAGAAAAAATGTATCTTGTGTTTTCTTGGTTGGAGGGATCGTTTTCGAGTAATAATCAAAATGCGAACTGTTTTGGGATTAGTTTTTCAGAAAATGCCTGATGCAGAGAAACAGTGTTTTGATTATAACTCGAAAACGATTTCTCCAACCAAGTAAACTCAAGAGACCTTTTTTCTTTAGAATTCGCCCGTTAATGTAAAACCTTAGTTTTCGAGATTTTTAAGAAACTGATTTTCCAATTTTTTTTTTTAACAGCCTGTATCTCGGAAAGAAAGCATTTCCGTACCCATGATTATTTGATCTTTTTTTCTTAATTTGACTCCCGAACACGTCTTTAAAATATTTCCCTTTCCTCCCGAAACACCCTGTACATTCCCCCAATTGACATACTCCATACTCATATAAATCCTATAATTACTAATTTCAAAACGATGAAAAAAACTTGAAAAAATACAAAAAAAGCCGATGGCTTTTTTCATGTTACATCTCTTACGCACTAAAAAACGTGTGTTATTTATACAGTTTAGCTACAGATCTCACAATCAGAATGATGACTCCGAAAATTTAAGAAAACGTAATATCATTTATATGGAAATAATTGAAAGCGCTTCAAAAAGCCGAATGAAAGTAGATAAACGTCATTAACCGCTAGGTCACTAAAAAGATGCGAAAGCACAATGAAAATGTAAAAGAAGGCAGCCCGTTAGCTGCCTACTTTTACTCTCATGGAGAGAGTCAAATATACAACTGATCGAAGTAGTGAGACAAGAAAAGCCCAAAAGGGGCCAATCCAAACAGCAATTAGGAGGCATTTCCTATAATAAGTACCGTAGGAGAAATCGTGCTACCAGATAGCTAACATACAACCAAGCTTAAAATTGAAATTATTCAAGAAGATACAAGCAGAAACCAACTAGGTTCTGAACGAACTGAAACAACTCAGAAGTTTCCGAACCAATTTCAGAGGCAAGGAAAACAACAGTTAGCAAACGTATAGGTATTATATAAATTTAAAGAGCTACCAGGAACATCAAGTAATGAAATTTCACATGCGCTACTAGAGAATGAAACAGACGATGGCATCACAAAGGAAATTATTCTACGTAGATAGTACAGATCCATCATATGCTGGTTCTACTAGATTATTATCTCCATTTGACAGATTCACGAATATTCGTCTCGATAACAAAATGGTTTCAGATCGATACTGACGTTCTGGAAATAGTCAATAAATATATTAAATGAAAAATTCACAAATTAATGATTAGTTTAAACTTCCGTCAGAAAATTTTGAATAAATGAAAATATGGGCAGCAGCGTTTATTAAATGAATAGGACTCAAGCAACGGCAGAAGTACGTGCTTAAAGCCTTTATGGGCTCCAGAATCTACTCTAGATTTCTAGATACACCATGCATATTTCTAAGTTATTTTCTCTCAGGTATCTACATATTGGAAGAGAAATAGCTCAAGATTTGCTGACGATATTGTCTTGATATTCGAAGAAGTCGATGACATGCGTAGAAGAATTAAAAATTGTATTTAAAACTAGTGCCAGGCTTAACTGGTACTGGCTGTGATATGCCGTAAAAGTACTCAATATGGCAATTTTACGATGCTGTCTTGAGTCGATTATATATATCCAGTCGGTAAAGTCGACAGTGGAAATAAATGTGAGGGATTCATCTCGCACTGGAAGTAACCATGTAACTGAAGAGTACAGTCGCGTGCATGTCGCAACACAAAAGCATTAAGGGCAATTAGAATGCTGACGCTATGGAAGCAAACTGCAGCTATATTAGTAGGTATTCGGAGCACCGAAAACTTTAGTGACTTTGACTGAGTAGTTCGAACTGCACCACCAGTCAAATTGGCGCCGCATTCCAGGAGAGAATCATAGCAAATCAATGTTATCTCACTATCAAAGGCATCGACTAAGGAAGTCCTGAAATTTATCAGTAATTAAATAAGGCTCATGACGGGCCTGATAGTCGGTCACTCCACACTTAGGAAACACGCATGCACACTAATGGACCACATCTTTGTTCAGATTATGCAATGAAAAGGAAAAAGTTGCGCTCATGTTATTCACTATTGCGCTGCACTAACTCGTTGGAGACTGACAAATTATTTGAGGGACACTGATACCCTGGAGGTTATCTATCAGACTGGTAAACTGAACTTGATAAAGATGAACAGATCTTTTTGGCTAGGCCTAGTAAAGCAAACAGCCTGTAGTGGAGAGACATCACAAGCCTCTGCTTGCTCTGCATTTTAATCAATAAACTGACAACAAGAAAATTGTAAAACAAACCGTAGGTAATGTCATGAAATATGACTGCGCTAAAGGATACAATAAATAAATGGTCTAAATTTAGACTCTAGATAATTATCTTAGATAATAATTTATTAATACTTATAGGTACTTACAATACTTCGATAACTTCGCAGTTCAGTAGTAGTTTTCTGGGTCCCAGCTCCACAACAGCAACAGTTTGATCATGGAAATAAACCATCGTTATGGAATCGGTGACTTTCCTTCCGCTGTACTGCTTCAAATTTTGTCTGGATTCATCCGGAGGTGCGAATGGTCCTCTGAATCTAAATCCTCCTAGTGATGGCTTAGCATCGATTTCAAGCGCGCAAAGTAGCAGAAATATTGCAAGCATAACCACATATTGAGCACTTGTCACCAAAGACATTTTTGAGGGCTGCCACTGTGTAGTAGATTGATATCACCTAGGGAACAGGTAATTTCATTTTATTTAAGTATTTGAAAAAGTAGGAAAAAAGGTGCATTTAATTACTGCTTTGGGGGGACTATATTATATAACTTGATGAGTAATGAAATGGGCTCATATTAAAACTATTTTATTGACCTATTAAAATCACGTACACATAACATAATTAAATGCAATTAAAGTTGTGAGGTCACGACGGCCAACAACTGTAATGGAAAATGTATAAATGTAACCTATTTCTAATACCTTCGTGAAATGTAGGTAAAACGTTGTATGACTTATGAAGAGAGTAGTTGATGTATCAAAACTCAACAGATTTAACCATGGTTCCGATTATCATGCAGCTGTGTTGCTAAAATTATAAACGTATTGGCTATTATAACTTTTCTACAGAAAACGACGACGCTTTGGTGCTGAAACGGTGCCACTGACGTCGTTTGCGTCCTCCAATAAAAAAAGTCAATAGCTTCTAGACGGGTTGAAATGTCTGTAATCCATTTCAGGGAAATTTGAATTATATTGTTTTCTGATAGATTTTGAGAAATGATAAAACTCTTACTTAACATTTTTCATCATTGGAACGATCAGTTACGATCAATATGGAACACCATACCTAAATTTAAATATGCCTACTTTTCAAATAAAAAACGATATAATCGACAACCTTGTACGGCAAGTACAAAAATCTTAAAAACCATAAAGAATAGAAGCAATTCTTAATATTAGTTTTTCAAATGAGAAATATTAACAAATCATATCTTCAGTAACATGTTAAAAACTTTATAAAGCTTTGCTGGTATTTTCATGGTTATTATTTCCTCAGGTTCAGATATGCTCATTTTACAAGCGTTGCTCTCCCAGCTTCCTCGTGCACCTTTCCTCGAGAACAAGATTTTAAAGCAAATTAATAATAACTTTGTCCACTACCAGCCTTAATATTGTCCGAATGTTTTTGTGATATCCTATAGAACTAGCCTTGTCGCGTCTACGTATGAGTCATCGCCGCCGCGAGGATTCAGGAATTGTGAAATTCTCCCGATGCCGATGTCTGGTCAAAAATAATATAGAGGCCTCGCTTCCTCTTCCTCCGAAGTAATCGTGTAAAACCTTATTTTCTGGACTGAATTCAAATATGTAAAGGTGTGTTTTACAATACAGTACGAAATAAAATAACTTCTCGAGTTAAAAATAGGCCAATAATGGTCGATATTAAAGCTAGTAGTGGAAATATATATAAGTATATA
>MU187058.1:43840-73071 GCA_016904865.1 Pissodes strobi
AGTTTTTTGCTTTTCTTGAAAACGGTGTCCGAATAGACACCGAATCGACGAAACTAGGTACAAATTTCATAAGGGTCACTAAACTTGCACTTGTGCAGTTTACATCCTTGAGCCGGGCCCGAAGTGGCTCTATAACAATCCAAACAAAATTTCAATCATTTGTGGAGCAAAAGGCAATCAATTCCTGGGTATATTATGAGTACTATCAATACCTCCTACAATCTCTCGTACTACAAATTAGGTATGAATTTTTTAAATATTTATCGTTCCTCAAATGTATATCTATAATATCAAAATTCTAAAACAAACTAATATCTATAGTCAATATCTCAAAATTCACTTTCAATTATACATAACTAATTGATTTAGTACATTATTTCAAGATTGCAAAAAATTACGCATATTTATACGAAATTTGTATATTACCAAATAAAATAAATATATCGATTAACACCATTAATTATCAACGGATACTTAGAACAAAAAAAATCTGTCGTCCTAATTAAATCGTACCAGAGGTTGAAAGCATTGCTTTGTGTTGTATCAATTGCAATCTGCATAGTTTGGATAATAAAGCTTTATTATTCAAACCATAAAACTTTGAAAACTCGGCAAATGTTTAAAATTTGGATTGCCAAAGAGTCTGTTAGTATTTATTTTCAAACGAAATAAGTTACAAATAATTAAAACTAAGGTGGCATATCGGTATCTTCTACATTCTAAAAGTAGGTATTATAACAATCTCTTATTGCAAAGATACGAAAAAAACCTTACACTTCTCTAATAAAAAAAATGAAGAGCCGTCAATTTGGTCACTTGTTCCTGTATTATTGATTCACTGTCACATAATTCTAACGTAAGTACCTACTAATGATTACTTTGCCGAGCGCGATACGTACTCGCGACCTCAGGAGCGCTACTGGTCTGCAGTACTGCCTGCACGAGACACTTCGCGTATATTGAATGAAGTGCTTTTTCTGTAGTGATATGCAATTCAGTTTTTTTGAAAGCGTTACTGCGATCTGGTATGGTCGCAGTACTTAATGTAGTTCGGTAAGTTTGGGTGTTTCATTTTATATATCCCTTTAATGGGGTTTATTCTTAGAGTAAGTATAAGTTTTCTTTCTTTAATCTAAGGGTTTATTTAATGACCCCGGTTTTCTATGGGGAGCTCTGATTTGTTGGAAATTATAATCGGAAATAATATTGAAAAGCTCTAAGTAAGAGGTAATTTGGATTGCGCGGGAAGTTCTTAAAAACATGAAAACCTGCGTTGCAAAATGTGCGTTCTTAAATTGTCCAACCAATACATTTGCAAGCAGATAATATGGAAGTACTTTGCCGACGACAGATTCCAGCCTGGTGGTCTTAGCGTACTGTCGTATTGAACATAGATATATAACTAAAGGGGTACTGAACCGCTCACAGATTATCTGGAACTAAATTTTGTGGCACTTCTTCGTTTTAAAGACGTTATCGGAAGTAATTGCACAAGTGCACCAAAATTACCGATAATTTTGCATGACAGCGTGTTGTCTAAAAACTGCATGAGTTCATTTTCATATTTTGGAGAAAGAGCCCGACACCGAAGGTGGAGGGCTCTTTTTGCAAAATATGAAAATGACCGAATGCAGTTTTTCTAAGACAACACGCTCGAATGCAAAATTTTCTGGTTATTTTGATGCACGAGTGTAATTCGGGGGAATATTTCCCGAATTAGGACATGGTTTTAAAAAAATACATTTTTATTCTTTTTTTAATACAAAAACGTACATGTAACTGTAAACAAAGTACAGAGATGCAAAAAAAACGATTTTTTTTAAATCCGAAACGAGACATTTTTAATAATACCTATATATTCACTAGACTTTGACGTTATTTATAAATTGTCGCTGTCAAATTTTCAATGGAATTACCATAGATACGTACGATGCAATTATCGCTGTGCTCTTTCGGTTTCTACAGTGCAATTACCGCTGTAATTTTCCGAGAATTGCACTCCTCTAATGGGATTTTTTATACATGAGGGAAATATTCAATGTAAGCTAGTACGGCTTCTTGTTAGAAATAAGTACAATGGTTGCGATGATATCCCATTTTTAATATTTCGCTCAGTTTTACGACACATATAGTTCAGGCAAGTTAAAAAAAAGTCTTCCTGTGAAATTTAATTTCACAATTTTTACATTTATGTATTAAGTCTCATTTTTCAAAATTTCCCTGAAAACCGAATTTTTCGTTCATTAATGGATTTTCAAAATGTTTTCTGTACTTATGTAATATCACCTATAAGCTATAATATAATATGTTTGCTGTTTTAATAAGCTAGTCTAAACTGCAATTTTGCAATATTTCAGATTTATGGTGTGTGTCAATATTAATATTTAAACAATAATTGTGTTCGTCGTTCCCCAATATTGGTTCGATGGTCGTTCATTTCATAGGTAATGGCCATTAATTCGTCAAATTACTTCAAAATAGAATAGAAATAGAATAGAAAATTTCTTTATTTCAAAACTTATTTACATTAATTAAGTACACAACCAATGCAAAAGGAAATGAAATGACGTCACATAGAAACCCATACTATACTACCTGCCTATCTAAATAATCATTTTTATCCGATCGGACGAAAAACGACACCTTTCCGATGTGTTTTCTCACCGCAAAAGTCATGATTCCAGTATATTGTATTCGTTGCTTGGCAACATGCAATAACTGTACAGGAATATAAAATAACTGTCCGGGAATATAACATTCCCGTCCTAGGCCGGGAATGTAACATTTCTGTCCATTCAAATGCCATTTTTGTTAGATCTGACGTCTATCAAAAGTAACATTTAGCTGTAGTTTCCGTAGCTACGTAATAAACTTCAAGCCCGCTCGATTCAAAACTTGTTATTATGTTGAGTTTAAATTTTAAACACCGTTTTTATTTAGAGTAATATTTGGCTTCTATTTTTATAAGTACGTATTCTAATTAATTTCGATCGGATAATAAATAGTATGTGCAACTCGTGGGAAAAGCACATTCCTGGACGCGTATTAGTACTTCCTACTATGTGACAGCAAGGTCATTGTGCTGAAGCGTAGTAGCAAAACTGAATATCATAGCCATCTTTTGGAGTTTTAAACTATACGCGAATTATGTGTTGAAGTCCATGAGGAATTTATAAGCATTTGATTATGAATTCATACTGCGCTGCAACACAGAAGGAATTAGATGTCTTCGCGATGCAATCGATTTCTAGCAAGAGCGTCGTGGTCTAGAGGTTTAGATGGTTAGGTCTGAATTCGGCGACTATCGGCGGCGGCCCGGGTTCAAAACCCGTTGCATTTTTTTGTTTTTTTTTACTGTTAAGTTTCTAAACAGTTTTTTTCTTGATTTTGGGCATGTCTTGGGTTAGTTTTGGTTAGCAAACACTTTTTTTCTTGATTTTGGGTATGTCTTGGGTTACGTTCGGGTTAGCAGTTGGTTAGTTTCCTTTTCTTGAGCCCCCGTAGCGAGCGGAGGGCCATGCGAAAAGTGAATATTTCTTGGGTTAGTTTGGGTTAGCACATGGTTAGTTTCCTTTTCTGATTTTTTTTCTTGATTTTGGGTATGTCTTGGGTTAGTTTGGGTTAGCACCTGGTTAGTTTCCTTTTTTTGAGCCCACGTAGCGAGCGAAGCAAGCGGTGGGCCATGCGAAAAGTGAAATATTTTGCTTTCCTGTATTTTAACACATTGGGGTGTTGCAGAGCAGTATGAATTCCTAATACGCGTTCATAAATCCCTACGTGATTTCTGTGCTGGCGCACGGTAGGATTTTTAAACTATCTTGACAAAAATTGTTCATTTAATTCCTCCTGTATTTCATTGGAGTGTTGCAGCGCGGTATGAATTCATAATACGCTTCCTGGACTCCTGTGTTGCTGGCCTCGGCTGCGCCTCGTCCAGCAACTACCACAGTCGTCCAGGAATGTTTTGCTTTTCCTCCTAGTTACACAATATACTATTATGGAGTATGGTTAAATATCTTTAACTTTACATTTAAACAGTTTAAAATTAGTTATGTTTTTAATCTTATTCGGAAGCCTATTAAAGAATTTTATACACATGTACATTGGATATTGGATGTCTCTGAGTCTTTGTTAATCTGTGATATGGAAAATAAATATTTTGAGTTCGAGTTACATAACGAACAGTTGTATTATTCTGTGTAAATAAGTATTTATTTTTATGCAAAAAAGTTAAACCATACAATGCATATATGGTGAAAATGTTTCCTCTTTTAAAAACTCCTCTGCAAGACTCCCTATAGCCCAAATTTAAAATTATGCGAATAGTTCGTTTTTGACTAACAAATATACTTGACAAATTTCCTGACCCCCAGAATATTAACCCATATCTCAATACCGACTCCAAATTTGCATGATACAAGATTCTCATTGACTTTTCATTCATGTATTTGCAAAGAACTCTGAAGCTAAAACATATTCTATTTGTCATGTTATTTACAATATCCACATGTGTAACCCATTTCAAAAATTATCAATATGCATACCCAGGAATTTGGCGGACTCACTTAAAATAAAATCTTGATTTAATAAATTTATTGTATCAGGTATTTCATGCCTTGACCTAATCGTTCTAAAAATTTGCACGTTTGTTTTTTTCTGATTTAAGATAAGTTGGTTTTTCGAGATCCAATCTTTTGCCTTCATTCGTTAGCTCCTGAAATTATATTTTCCACTGAGGATTCACCTATAATCAAATTTGTGTCATCTGCAAAATTTGTAATCGCAGTGTTGGTATTATCTATAATATTACATAAATCATTGATGAAAATGATAAACAAAACCGGACCCAGAATACTCCCTTATGGAACCCCTTCAAAATTCTCTTTTATATCTGATTTTACATTTTGATCACTTTTTATAATTTTTACTGATTGTCGTCTTTTAGGTAGGTAAGACTCAAACCACTTATTTACATGCCCCCTAATTCCATATCTATCTAATTTTTTAATTAATAATTCTCTGTTAAGGCAATCATATGCTTTAGACAGATCAAGAAATAAACCTGCTACAATCATGTCTCCTTCTATCAACTCAAGTATTTTCTTTGTAAACTGAAAAACAGCTGTGTATGTAGATCTACCTTTAAGATACCCATGTTGACTTTGAGTAAATATATTACATTCATTACAAAAATCGAGCAGTCTTCTACACATTGCTGTTTCAAATATTTTTGAAAAGCTGGACAATAAACTAATCGGTCTATAATTGTAATTTTTCTTTGTATATCCACCTTTAAACAAAGGTTTTATCACAGCCAATTTTAACTGGTCAGGAAATATTACATAGCTAAATGAGTTCCCAATGATATATGCCAGTACTTCTTTTAATTGAACTATTGACAATTTTACCATGCAAATTGATATTTCATCATCACCACTGCTCTATTTATTTTTTAAACCTTTGGCCAATTCAACTATCTCCTCAGGAGAAGGTGGTACACAATGGAGTGACTGATTGTTATAAAAAACAGAATTTAGGTCATAATGATTATATGGTATGTCTTTTATACTATTAGGCACAATTTCTGTTAAAAACTGATTAAACTGATCAGCCACTTCCTTTGGTTCACCTGTTATTTGACTCTTCAGTGGTTTTTATTTTACCTAAAATTTCATTACAAATTCCCCACATTGTTTGGCTTTTGTTGTCAGACTGTGTTATCCTTTGTTCATAGTTTACACATTTAGAATTTATTAATAATCTGTCATATTCATTTTTATTGTTTCGGTATATACACTTTTAAACAAATTATTATTTCTACTTAGTAATACTAAGAGTGTATCGAGCCTATTTTTACATTCTAGTATTTGAGGATCATTTACCTTTCTGTGTCTTTTACTTTTGCTGTTTACTAGCTTTAATGGGAAACACTGATTGAAAAAACCTATATACAAATTAATAAAGGTGTTCCACTGCTTATTTACATCATTTACAGTTATATTATATACTAATTGCCAGTCTTGATTACTGAGAATGGTCAAAAAAATTATTTTTTCCTGCATCGCTAAAGAATCTTCTATATCTATATGTACAAGCAATCTCACCACTCAGTAGAAAAACAATTTATTGTGCCATGTGATCTGAAATATGATTTTCAAAAACCCTGCTTTGCCATTTGTCAATATTTGTAAAGATATTATCTATATAGCTTTTTGAATTTTCAGTTATACGTGTATTTTCAAAAATAGTTGGGACTAGACTAAATGAGCTTTCTACTGTTATTTTTTATAAATTCTACATTAAAATCACCACACATTATAACTGACTTATTTTCGCTAAAAATATCTATTTAGTTTCTAGTTTTTCAATAAATTGTTCAAAAGATCCATTAGTTCTGCAATTGCTCTTTCGATTTCCAATGTTCTGTTACGCAAATAGCTTTACAGTTGGAATTTTCCTCTAGCATACACTCTAATCTATCTATTGCATTCCCTATTGATTGGACATTCTGGTGAATGACAGAGATGCTTTCAGTATGATGTTCATAACCCCCATTGCAGAATTTTTGTACTTCTGTCACCGAAGTCTTGTCTGATTTTGGAACGATATTGGTTATATCTGTTTTATTTAAATGTTCACTATTTCCATAATTTGTTTGAAGTCTTATTCTTTCTAGTTTCTTTAGATATGTAGGACACTTTGGATCTCGTGCTCATGGGCGCCGGCAGGTGAAATTGCAGGGGGGGGGCAAGTCGATGTGAGGGAAAAGCTCGACGCAGGTGGAAGGGAGGGCAAAATTCGCCGAAGGCGAAAAATTTTGGGGGTGCCACGCCCAATTGTTACCCAAAAGTCATTAAAATCGTTAAAAAAAAAACACGCCTTCCACGAGCGGACGAAGCGGATTTTACCAAGTATTATTGACACATTTCCCAAGTTAATTAAATATAATCGTTAAAACTCTTCTTCTTTTTCTTAGGTTAGGTTTAATTGTATTTAAAAATTGTATTATTTGTATACAAATATTGTGGAAACTTTTAAGAGCCTATTGGGGGGGGGGGGGGGAAAAGAAAACACAGATTGAAACTTAAATATTTTTGAAGTGAAAGTTCTTAACGCGCGCCGGGAGTAAAGTTTGAAGGTCGTGACACACGGCGGGCGATACACGACACGACCTGGCAGACCGCAAAATATGAGAATATTGTTATTGTGATATCCTTGTTAGTTTACAAACAAAAAATATGGGATTTGCTCTATTACCTTGTCAAGACATAAGCAAAACTTTTATGAAGAATATTTTTTTTTCATTTAGGCCTTCCCTTTTTGTTAATTGAGTGGTATATTTAAAAAAAACTACTTTTTAACCAAATCCGAGGCTAGGGCGTTTAAGTTTAAGAAGTTCCACTTCTGATATGCGCACATAGTGCACACGCTTTTTTTATTGTCAAAAATACATATATACGGTTTTGGTTTGCTTGACTAACTTAAACTTAACTGTAGCGTAACTTTGACATACATTTTTTGATTGGAAATGTATCTATCCTAAAAAATATCATATGGACTATGAATGTACATACGTATATTTTCCTAATCGGAGAAAAGTAATAGCAGTGTTCTTCTATTTTGTGTGATTTATTGCCTTTTCAATAACTCTGTCTTTATTATTATTCTCAAATTTTCTGCGGATGCTAAGCATACAGAGACCAGAGAGTCTTTCATCAGACATAGTTAATCTCAACCTCAACCAGGTTTTTACACGTCGGAGGGTACTGAAAGATCTTTCAATTGTTGTTGTGATATTGTAAGAAAATAGTCAATGTAATTTTCAGGTACCTATGCATGTTCCACTGAATAATTTGAAATGTGCTTTTATACTAAGCGTTATTTTAATGTTCCAGGGGGGGGACAACTGCCCCCCCTTGCCCCCCCCCCCTGCCGGCGCCCATGCAATGTTTTACCTCTGTCATTCCCATTTGACTGCAATTTGTGCAACACCAATCAATAACCTCGCAATCCTGGGCTAAATGTTCTCCCCTGCATTTGTGGCAACAGTCTTTTTTCTTACAGTATTTGGCAAATTTTTGGGTAAATTCGAGATTAAAAGAAATCTTCATTGGGAGACTTTTACCGACTACAGGAGAGTTTAAGAGAATAATGGTTGAAGTCGTACCTAGTATATGTTATATACAGTACTGCATATTTAACTTTTTATCGCTTATTTTAAGACCCTTAATTTCAATGAATCTGTAGCATTTTTAAAGGTAGGATTTTTCAATTGTCTTAATTAGAAACAATGCAGAGCAGCACCACCTATTGCCAAGGTATTATACCTTACTATTAAATACTCACACCAGATCCTATCCTGCTATGCATTTATGGCAGGAACCAGTGAGGAAAAAATAGTTTTACAGGGTGTTTCAAAAAATATTCTCTAAAGATAAATCGAAAAGTGTAAGTATATTGAATCTGCGTACAGTACGTAACACTTTTATAGAACACATGATATGTCACTGCTAACAGTATTTTATTTTTCATTCTACAATTTATCCTGAACCAAAACGTTGTCACAGATTACTTCTGTGACGTTGTCTTGAATTGTTTAGACGTTACTATTTCGTAAAATCTCTAAACGAGCATGCACTTTGTTCAGCCGTTTACATCAATGTGGCACAATTTTGATCTTAGAAAGCTAAAAACGTTTGGGATGTCTCTCAGTAATTATTCCCAGCACCATTTTCGTTCAGAATAAAACGAATATTAAAAAAATTACTTTTAGGCCAGTGGCACATCACACTTTTCTACAAAAAAAAATTATTAATCTTACTCAAGGCATCAGTCGAAGTAAAAAGAAAATAATTGTATGTACTTTTACGATATTAATATGTGCCAATATCTAAAATGTTCTAACTAAACCTAGGCATATATTTGTTAATACATTTGACTGAACTAAATTCATGGTACCAATACAGTCTCACCTAAATCATCCTTTCTAGGTCACTCTTCAAAAGAAATGCTGGTGCGCGAGTAAATTTTATACTGATTTGCCATGAAGCACGCTTTTAACTCTTCTATTCACTATCAATACCGTTTGATGCCACGATGAAGATTATTGTTGTAAATTAATGTTTTTATGGGAATTCAGATAAGAATCGGACGCTCTTGTATTCGTTTAGTACGGAGTACTATATGAATTCTGGTTTTTATCGTCAACGTCAAACATAATGGTGCTAACTATTTTAGCATTTGCAATATTTCAAATTATTATTAATACATATCTTAGAGGGTAGCCTCTTTATATTATGGAATGTGTGATAGATTTCACGTACAAATTGTAGATTGGTTTTGCTTACTAACCCGAAATGCTCAGTTTTGGAAAAATTCACGGATCTCACACCTTACGCAAGCATCCTATGTATTGAAAATGCCTGACACAATTTTTAAATTTAAAAAACTTATGATTTACATCTGTCACAATATAACAAATTAATTACTATTAATTTATGTTTACCGATTTTGCGGGGGTTGAGATTATGTCACCCGAAGTGACACCCAATTATAATGTTACATAAAAAAAGTGTATAATATTTCTAAAGTCAGTTTAAATTAAAACAGCAAATAAATAAGCGATTGATTACTAAAGCCAAAAGCTCGTATATAACTACGCTACTGAGTGCCTGTCGCCAAAATCTGTTGATTTATAGCGGCATCCAGACTTTAACCAATAATTAGAATGTGGGTACTCCTAGTAATCTAAATTTCGTTTATAGATAAATATTATATTTAAACCTAGTAAACAAGAATTTTAAAACGTTGATAAATATCGAAACTGTAAAATTTGACATTTTTGACAGACTATGTCAGTAATTATTTTTCTTTTATTTTCCCTAATCTAATTCTAAGAATTCATTCAAATCGGTTCATAAATAGCAAAACTGTCAAATTTGACATTTTTGACAGATACTATCACAAAAATATTTTTCTTTTATTTTCCCTAATCTAATTCTAAACTTTTATTCAAATCGGTTCATAAATAACAAAACTGTCAAATTTGACATTTGTGACATACATACATACTTTGTCAAAAAATATTTGGCATTCATTTCCCCTAATCTAATCTGAAAGTTTATTCAAATCCGTTAATAAATAACGAAATTGTCAAATTTGACATTTTTGACAGATAGGTAGGTACTACGTCAAAAAATATTTTTCTTTTATTTTCCCTAATCTAATTCGGTTCATAAATAGCGAAACTGTCAAATTTGACATTTTTAACAGATACTATGTTAAAAAATTTAAACCAAGTAAACAAGAATTTTAAAATATTGATAAATAGCGAAACTGTAAAATTTGACATTTTTGACAGACTGTCAATAATTATTTTTCTTTTATTTTCCCTAATCTAATTCTAAGATTTCATTCAAGTCGGTTCATAAATAGCAAAACTGTCAAATTTGACATTTTTGACAGATACTATCACAAAAAATATTTTTCTTTTATTTTCCCTAATCTAATTCTAAACTTTCATTCAAATCGGTTCATAAATAACGAAACTGTCAAATTTGACATTTGTGACATACATACATACTTTGTCAAAAAATATTTGTCTTTAATTTAGGCGTATTCTTTTATTCACCGGTGGATTCAATCATTGGTGAACCGATGTTTTTACGGTTGACATTTCTAGGGTCCTGTCGTCACCAATCGGTGGACACCGGTTCTGAGAAAATAAGAACGCATTGACCCAGATTAACCTACACCAGATACGAAAGTCCGAGTCGGCACCTTTTTTCGGCCTCCCCACAAAGGCGGCATCGGTTTCGGCTTAAGGTGCGCGTTTGTTGGACCATGGAAATAATTTATTAATTTAATTCCGGAAAAACGTTAGTTGCACCAGTTAAGAAATTAATAAAACTACCAGAAAAATAAAATAACATTTTATATTATGATGAATTTGCAAACCAAACATATCAAAAAATCTATTTTATAAATGAGACAAAATTTTAATTTTTCGATTGGTTTTGTCTGATTTTCTCGAGGGTTTCAAATCTCTGTTGGCGTATTTAAGAGTATAAAAAATTCTTAGTCATAAATAATTTGACGGTGTACGTTTTCGCAAATTATTTGCAGGGATGACCAAATTCTATTTGGCTCATTTCAGTAAGGTATGCGTTGGAAATTCCAGGCTTTGTTGACAAAGCATCAAATAGAGACACAAATATTTTTTCTAACGTATAAATATAAAAGAGGAACTTCTCTTTGGGAGATTTTAAACTCCCAAAAATATTTTCTTCGGAGTCATACGCTTTAAAATGCGTTAACACATTAGAGTTATTAAGTAAGTTACATTGTTCTGAGAAATTTATGCAAATTTCACAAAAATGAATATTTAATGCTTTTTTTGATTAAATAGCCACATACATAGTTAAAATCATTTTGAGTGGCCATATTTAGCTCCCTGTAGTCGCATTCAGTAATCGTTATTGCCGCAACTGATTCTACTAGAGGTTGTGTTCCCGTTTTATGATAATTTGAAACATGTTTTAGTTCTGTAAGTAAAACGTCCAAACCATTTTCCCGGTTCATATGTTCTGAGTGTAGAAAACTTTGGCAAAAAAAATTTCTACGACTGCCCCTGGAAGTAGACAAAAACGCACTAACAACTGCTCTTGAAAACTGGACATTTCAAACATCGTGTGAAAAGTATACTTTGTACACGGCGTGTGCAAAGTATACTTTCACACGCTTATTCAGGTATTTAGATTAAAGGGCTTCGTCTCCGTCTTCCGTCTTCGTCTATTTTAGAGCTTCGCCCTCAGAGGTCCCATTCCAAGATCTAAAAAAAAGGGGGCCCATTTTATGGTTTGGTACTTAATTTTAGGGCTTCGCCCCCGGGAGGGGGTCGCAATTCCTAAATCTGTAAAAAATGGGACTCCCGTACCATAGGCCCGATTCTAGGGTTTCGCCCCCTGGGGCCCCATTTTAGGGCTTCGCCCCAGGGGGAGCCCCTTTCCCAAATGTGTCAAATATGACACTCCCACACCGGGGGCATCATTCAAAAGCTTCGTCCCCGAAGGCCACATTTTAAAATATGTGAAAAATGGACCCCGTATCAGTGGCCCCATTTAAGGGCTTTGGGCCTCAAGGAGTCCCAATTTAGGGCTTCACCCCCAGATGCTTCCTTTTCTGAATATGTAAAAAATGGGTCCCCCGAGGGAACGCAAAGCCATACAAGGGGACCGTGGTGAATGGCGTCTTTTTCCAAAGATATGAAAAGAATAACTCCAAAAATTAAGGGCGAAACCCTAGAATGAGGGACGAAACCCTAAAAGGACGCCCGGAGTAGGGCGTTGTCCCAGCCCTGGCATCTCAATACCTACTGATCAGCTAGTTACACAAATTGCTGTAGAAGTGTGTATGGTCTTTGTAAACTATAAATTTTAATTTAAAGACAAGATGCTTCATATATTATAATAAATATTATATAATATCAATATTATTTGCAGTCGTAGAAAAAGTATAGTATGCAACGCGTGTGAAAATCACTTTTCACACTTGTTGCATAATATACTATTTTGATGAGCTCTCTGAAACTGGATTGAAGTAGGGTTTACTGAATTACCTCCCTGTTGCCTAATGTTCCCGAAATAATTTTCTAGGCAATCCTGATTTAATCTTCTACGTTTTAAGTATGTGAATCCGGCTTTCTCAAGACGGGGCCATAGAACTTGGATTCCTTTTATCGTAGTCATCCATGAAGTACGAAATTTACATTTGATTGTAATATTCTTGCCAACTTTGTTTGTTTACATCAGTTAAGTAGGTTGTCCCATCAAGTTTTTGTAATATCGATAATATTGCACATTCCTAACCATTGATCTGGCATGCCGACAAGTAGTAGTAACAAGTTGACAACGATGCGCTTATTTTTTTAAATGATCGGGCCCAGTTTCTGAAGCTATTCTAAATTATTTTTACCTTAAAAGTGTATGATCCTATTATTGCTACTTACTTATTCTATAAAAACTGATCGACTATTTATTGCTCATATGGCATAGTTCATGTTTTATTCATCAATCAGCCTTTTTAATGTAAGGCATACAATAAATTCAGAAAACACTTAAAAATCGAGGGGCCCTAATATCTAATAATAATTACCTATTTATTTTATCATTATAAATTCCTTGACGTCGATAAATAATAATTTATTGTTTTACATACCTTGTGGTATCTGTAGGCAAAGAAAAAAAAATTGTATCTCTATTTTCAGATGTACAACATCTGAAAATACACTTATATCCCGTCATAATAAATAAGCGGTTAAATTTTACAAATTTACACGTTCGATGATCATTCGTAATCGAAGCGCCCAGACTAAAAATTCAGCATCGCGAGCTCTATGAAATGCGATCGAACAGAATCGCCCGTACTATTCCTTCCGCTCGATCTGGGAAGAAAGTCGGGGGAGCTGTACGCTATTGCCGCCGCGTACATTCGTATCTGGTGTAGGTTAATCTGGGGCATTGACGGAAGCTTGACGGTTTGTCTTTGACGTTTAAATACCATATAAACAACAATAATTTTGTAATTTTTGCAGAAGTTTTTGATAATATAAAATGATCTCTGTTGCGGCCGCCTTAGCGGCGAGAGTACTGTATTCCAGCGACTCCGATTATGATGATGATGATGACGAAACCATTATATTAGTAACTCCGAGATCCAGATCCAACTGATTTACAATTTTCTTCAAGATTTCCAAATATTACATCATTTTTAATAGAGCTTAAAATACTTTTCAGAAATTTCTTCAAGGAAAGAAGGATCTATAATAAATAAAGACATATCTCACATAAAGTCTTCTTTTAAGGTTTTATGTTTGAACTACCACACAACATTTAAGATTATTTTACACATATAATTTTAGTAGGTTTAGTGGAAAATTTACTTACCCTTTGAAACACGAGTCAATTCGTATTCTGTTAAAAAAAAACACCTTAAAACTAATATCCGAGTTGTGCGTTAACAAAACTTCGGTCCATTATATCATTGTTTATATTATTTATATTTATCTAAACAATTTAACAATGTTTCTATGTATCAAAATTTGAAATTCTAAATTCAAAACAAACAAATATTAAATGTATAGGTTAGGAAAGTTGCTCCCTCCCACAATACACCGAAACAACCGACTTGGCGAGCCGGTGGACTCTGATGCAACCATACGTTAATCCATCGTGAATAAAAGAACACGATTGAGACACAACCGACAGCCCATCGAACAATAAAAGAACGCCAAATGGCTCAACCGGTGCAATCGGTGGAACAACCGTTGAAAAAAAGAATACGTCTTTTCCCATAATCTAATCTGAAAGTTTATTCAAATCGGTTAATAAATAACGAAATTGTCAAATTTGACATTTTTGACAGATAGGTAGGTACTACGTCAAAAATATGTTCCTAATATTTTCCCTAATTTAATTCGGTTCATAAATAGCGAACTGTCAAATTTAAAATTTTTAACAGATACTATGTTAAAAAATTTATACCTAGTAAACAAGAATTTTGAAACTGATAAATAGCGAAACTGTAAAATTTGACATTTTTGACAGACCATGTCAATAATTATTTTTCTTTTATTTTCCCTAATCTAATTATTCTAAACTTTCATTCAAATCGGTTCATAAATAACGAAACTGTCAAATTTGACATTTGTGACATGCATACATACTTTGTCAAAAAATATTTGTCTTTCATTTCCCCTAATCTAATCTGAAAGTTTATTCAAATCGGTTAATAAATAACGAAATTGTCAAATTTGACATTTTTGACAGATAGGTACAACGTCAAAAAATATTTTCCTTTTATTTTTCCTAATCTAATTCGTTTCATAAATAACGAAACTGTCAAATTTGACATTATTAACAGATACTATGATAAAAAAAAAATTCTATTTTTCCTAGATACAATTAAATAATTTCATAATAGTATATTAAGATACTAGTTTTAAAAGACCATATTTTATCGCACGAGCACGAAATTAGGAAACGACCCGCTTGCGGGGAGTTTCCTAACGTGCGAGTGCGCTAAATGTCTTTTAAAACGTGTATTTTATACTATTTTTTCTATTTTGCACGTTTTTTAATGAAAAACATTAATTTATTCAAGTCGCGATCAAAAGTTGGACGGCCATCTTGTCACTTTTGACGTCTGTATTATTAGAAATCCTATTCAAAACGGTGTCGAAATTTTTGCTAGTGAGCCTTGACATTGAACAATTCTGTTAATATTATAGCAACCAGACAACAAAAGTAGTGTCGAAAAGAGCTTCTTTTCGACACTACTTTGCGTATCGAAAAGACTTCTTTATGATACCAAAATAGAAAAAAATATTTTTTCTTCAAACGTCAGTAAATCCGTCATTACTCGACTGTGTAGGCGGCCGTGAAGTTTCGTTTTTCCTCCGCCGGAGCTTTACTTTTCACTTTTCCGCCGGCGGAGGTAAAAGTGTTGTCATAGCAACATAGATACAAACAAACAACAAAATAAGCGCCAACAACTCGAGATTTATTAAACTAAAATTTGTATTTATCACTTAATTTGTGCACTGTATTTCTAAAAATCACTAATTTAGGAACAAATTGGTTATTATTTAATCGAACTTACCCAATAACTGCTTATCAATACGGAATTAAAACGCAATCGGAGAAGCAATTTTAAAAAAATAATTATTGTTGACAGCGTCCACTGACAGCTTTATGTTACATTACTATAGCAACAACCTGTGCCTATTCACCGACACCGGTCTAAGCCCCCTTGCGAACCCACTTATCTTTAATAATAATTATTATTATTACTATTAAAAAGAGGTGTTTTTGCATTAATTTGTCGACATTTGAAGAAAAAAACAGCATATTTTATTTGGAGGAAAAGTTACTTTTCATGGCTTGCTCTCTATTACCAGCCTCACTCCGTTCGGCTGTTAAACACGAGCGCGCCATGAAAAGTATCACTTTTCCTCCATATAAAATAATATACTATTTTATTCAAACGTCAGTAAATCCATCATTACTCGACTGTGTAGGCGGCCGTGAAGTTTCGTTTTTCCTCCGCCGGAGCTTTACTTTTCACTTTTCCGCCGGCGGAGGTAAAAGTGTTGTCATAGCAACATAGATACAATACAAACCGACAACAAAATAAGCGTCAACAACTCAAGATTTATTAAACTACAATTTGTATTTATCACTCAATTTGTGACTGCATTTGTAAAAATCACTAATTTAGAAACAAATTGGTTATTATTTAATCGAACTTACTCAATAACAGCTTATCAATACGGAATTAAAACGCAACTGGAGACGCAATCTTAAAAATAATAATTATTGTTGACAGTGTCCACTGACAGCTTTATGTTACATTACTATAGCAACAACCTGTGCCTATTCACCGACACCGGTCTAAGCCAAGAACTTTAAACAAGACAGGATGGTTCGATCTGCCGAATTTTTTCACTGACAGCTGCTTTGTTGTGACGTAGCCACGCGCGAAATTTGGCGCGAAAGGCTTAACGTACATATAGCAAAGTCGTACGAGCAAGGCTATTTTTCTTGTTTAGAGTTTATAAAAAAGGGTTTAAACTCAAAATTTTAAATGGATAGTGAAACTAAACTATTTCTTAGGAAATTACCAATGTTTTTTTTATTAATGAAGAATGGAAAATATTTTTACAAGCTTTTTGTTTTTGAATTCTAACAAACCTGGATAAGCCAAAAGTAAATAGAAGACGGGGGATTATTAAATCTTGTATGAAAAATATCCTTAAGAGTATGAAAATAGGAGCTTATTAGAGAGAAATAGACAACAATAAAATAAAATCTGACTACTCTTGTATACAGAGTGGGCCAAAAAGGTATGCATATTTGGAAAAGCTTAATAATTGCTTCTCAGAAAATGTTATTCTATATGGAAGCTAGTGCATAAATAAAAATAATTTTAACCATACAAAAACTCAGATTAATTATACACGGTGCGCGAAAAATAAAAATATGTTACTTTCTAAAACATATTTTTTAAGACCGCAGGGTCTATCCGAGTATAAAGATCGACCTTTATACTCGGGTTCTATCCTAGGACCAGTGCTGTTCAACTTGTTTGTGAATGACCTTACGTAAGATGTATCTGAAAAAGATCATAATCTACGGAGATGGCACAACATGTTGTTATTGGTGACTGGAACTATGAAAATTTAAAAACTGAAACAGAGAAAGTAATCAGCGAATTGACACACTGCTATAATGCAAATAAATTAACTCAACCCTGATACAACAAATTATATTTTATTCAAGAAACAGAACATCACACACATACATCAAATATACACCTTAATAGTAAAACCACTCTGAGTAACCTAGCAGAGATCAAAATCCCTGGACTCACTATTGATAAAGAACTTCAGTACTCTATGCATATATTGCAACAAGTTACATCACACACAGTGCTTCAAATAGTAAGTATACTTTGGTTACTTTCACTCTAAAATGTGCTACGCAATTCACTTCTGGAGAGGTGAGAGTGGAATAATGAATATATAAGCTACAACTGAGAACCTCAAGTAAACAGTATTTTAAAAGTAACAATATAATAACCATCACATCTTGTTACTTATATAAAATTCTGCAAATGATACACAATAGGATTAAAAGAAGCATCTTCTTTCTCTATTTCATCCAAAGCTGTTTCTATGTCTTCAGCTTTGAAAGTGCTATCAGCTTCATCATCATAGTCCGGCTGCTCTAAAACTATTTGAATTTCAGTTCTTACAACATGTTTTAAGAAAACTGGATCAGCACTGTGAGATTACTAACGAAAATAATCCCTATAATCTCCGTAAAGATCTCATTATTTGGCCTATATTTACCATTTCAACTAAATTGTTAAAAAGTACATATTACATCGGTATTACCATATAAAACCTTCTTCCCACAAACATCAAATATACCTACTAGTATAAATCCATTTAAGAGTGGTGAAAAAATATTACTGCAAGACGCTTATTATAGTCTGCACGAATTTGAGTCTCATCTCCAACAGTATTGTATGTTCATATGCACAGTATATGTTCCACAATTTCAATATTAACTGTATTGTTAATTCTACGTCCTCAATATACAACATAAATTTTAATCATAAGTTATCTGTTGTATTTTATACATACTGTCTAAAGCATCTTAACTATATTATACATTTACTCCTGAGCCTGAGTTAACTTTTATATTATAAACTGTCTAAAGCCTCTTAACATTCTTAACTATATTATACATTTACTCTTAAGTAATTAACTTTTATATTTTATATATGTCGTAGCCACATTCTAAAACCCGCCGTTTTATAAAATGTCTAGACATTTTACAAACGGCGGCCAGATTGTCAAATTCTCGTTTACCATTCATTATTTTCCTATCTGGCTAGTCGGTTTGTAAAATGCCTAGGTGTTTTATAAAACGACGGTCAACACGCGGCCAGATTATCAAATGTTTAAGATTAACTTCTGCTTGACATTCTGGCGGGTGAGACGTTGTAGTCATTTTGTAAAATACAAGTTTTATGTAAAAGTTAGGGCAATCAAAATTTTAATTAATGTATTTAAGTATGTTATATGGGTAAGTCTTGGGTTAGTTTTGGTTAGTTCTTGTCGATTGAGCCCCCGTAGCGAGCGAACCGACCGGAGGTCCTTACAAAGCCATAATAATACCAGGATCGCAACTGAGCAAGTTGCGATCCATCAGCCGGGGTATTATTATGGCTTTGCATGAACCTCCGCTCGCTTCGCTCGCTACGGAGGCTCAATCAACAAGAACTAACCCAAACTAACCCAAGGCTAACCCAAACTAACTCAAAATTAAGAAAAAAAGTAAATAAAACGTGGAACGTAACTTATGTTTTAGCCGCTCGTGCTAATCTTAACATTTGACAATCTGGCCTCGTGTTGAACGTCGTTTTATAAAACGCCTAGACATTTGATAATCCGGCTAGCCAGATAGCAAAATAATGAAAAGTAAATGAAAATTTGACAATTTGGCCGCTATTTATAAAACGCCTAGGCAATTTATAAAACGGCGGGTTTTGTAATCTGGCTACTACATATATACTGTTTAAAGCATAAATATGCGAAAATGGGCAATACACCATTATTATATTTATTATTATTAAATAGTACAAAAATTTTACACCATACAAAAATCATTGAATTTAAAAAATTGTACACGGAAAGTCAAAAGTACAAAATTTCCTATATACCATTAAAACTAAATTCCATGTGGTGCAAATTTTTGCCAAGAATAAAAAATAATCACAAAATGATCTGAACAAATCCTGCTAGTGTGAGGGTCTACTACAGCGGCTAATCCATTCCTTTCTTACACTTTGGGGCACCATATCCTTCGGTTTGGGAAGCACATGTAAAATAATTTTTCTTTCACCACTTTGCTTAATAGAATAAGTGTTGTTATAGCCAAAAACAGCACAGCTTGATCCTGATCTTGACATAATGATATCTGGAACACATATGAATTGTTTATTTAAGAAAGGGACTAACTAACATTTTTTGCAATTTTGATTTTTACTACTACTTACTAATTTGATTTTTGAATCGATTCATTAATCAGCATATTCAATAATTTTCTTTAAAGGATACTCATTACAGCAACAAAATCTACCAATATCACAATATAAGCAATGCCATAATTATATGATAATCAATGCCTTAATCATGTGATAACCTCTTAAGATTTCTTTTCCAGAAACTTCCAAGATGCTTGGTCCCTTACTGGCGATATCTTCATGGTAAATGTAGACGAATGTTTTGTCGGTGTTACAGTAGTGTATACCAAAAATATTAACTGTTAGCTGTGTTAAACAAAACAAGTGCTGAACTGGAACTACTGGTAAGTGTACATTCTGCATGTAATCGAATTGTATTACTGCCAAGTCATCACGATTCTTGCACTATGCTTATTATAAGCATAACCAATACAGGAAGCAAATCTTCTTCAAGGTCTAACAAATCTCTGACTGTTACCTGATCATCACCCAGATGTGAGTCTTTATATAATTCCATGATAAATTCTCTTGTTTTGATTTATTTATTTATTTATTTAGTTACACTGCTTAACAGGTTCGGACCCAATTACAAAGCAGGATTACAAAGATAATCAAAGTACCTAACTAAGCTTAAAACTATGAAATACATACAATAATCTACAGTAAAATATCCAATAATCACAAGTAGAACAACATGAACTATAAAATAATATTTTACAATAAAAAAGAATAAAATAAATCAAATCAATAATAGGGAGGTATTAGCAGTAGGTAGGTCAGGATAAGGAGAGTCATGATGCACGGTCAGGATCATGTTCTTTGAAGAGAGTCCGTATCTCAGCGATAGAACTATTGAATATGTCAAAATTGTTGCCGAAAGCATTATGTGTTTTGCACATTGTATAAATGGGTGAAAAGAGCAGTTTATTTATTCTTGCTCTAGGTTAAGGAAAGGTTAAATTCTGACGGGAGCCCATGCGAGGAACAAGAAAGTTAATTTTATTTAGGAGATCAGGGCATTCAATAAGATTATTAAGTAATTTACATAGGAATACTTGGGAAGAGTAGCCTCTTCTAGTTTTAAGAGACTGCATGTCAAACATTTGAAGCAAGTTCTCCTCAGGAAATCCCTGAGGTGGGTAGGAACCATGAGTCCTCAGGTAAAGCAACTTTAAGAACCTACGTTGTACCCTTTCCAGATCATCTATGTGTGCATCGTATGCTGATGACCATACTAATGAGGCGTATTCTAGTTTTGATCTTATAAAAGAACAGAATAAAGTTTTAAGAGTATCAATGTCGTGAAACTCATGGCTAAGTCTGGTAATAAATCCGAGAGTTCTGGATGATTCACTAATTATATTTTCGTAATGTTTTGTAAATGTCAGCTTATTGTCAAAGGTTACACCAAGATCCCTAAAATGTTCTGACCTAGGTAAACGTATATTGTTTATGGAATAGTGGTGTATAATTGTGTTAATTTATACACTAAGCTTACATGTAGTATAAGTGGTATAATTCATTTATTTGATCTAAAAAGTAACTATTTTCACAGTATATTTGCCCACTGACTCTGATAATTTTTTTTGATCATGCTTCATTCTCTATTGCTCGAACAATATGAAAACTTATTTTTGATTTGCTCAAGGGAAAATATACATCATCGAACATTCAATATTCTTACTTTGTAAAATATTTTCATGAGAACTTTAATTTACATTTTGGTCGTCCACAAGAGGACACTTGCTGTAAGTGTGGATAACTATACTCTATTTCGAAATGATGCGAAGTAATAAATCATTTTCTGATGGCTGATACATAGGCGTACATAATTACGTACATATACGTACATATTTTAAACGTTTACCTGTCCTAATACTCGGACTTTCCCAGCATTATATTTATCACACTTAGGTTTTTTTATTACTATTGTAAACATTCAAATTTGACGATTTTTTGTATGCATACCCTAAAGTTTAAGTAATTGTAATTTTTCAGTTATATTTGTTCTTCCGAAGAAGACACAGTGTGTTTGTTTCATTTCATAGTTTCAACTAAAATGGCTAATTCAGTTTTCTCTCCAGTGAAACGAGCGAGCAAATGTCCCTTTTCTGTTAACGAAAAGAATATTATTCTTAATGTATATGTGTGGAAATGTGTTCGCAAATGACGGGTGTTTCAAAAACGTCGATATATAAATTAAGGTGTGAACGAAAAAGTGGAACTGTAAAACCACCTATATCATCTTCAGGAAGAAAGACGGTGCCTATCGATGAAGACTACAAACTTATAATTAGAAGAACAGTACATTCCTTTTATTTTAATAAGGAAATACCAACCATCGACAACATTTTAGGAGCCTTGAAGCAAGACCAAAATATGTCTCCAACGATAAGCAGGAAGAAATTGTGGACAACTTTAAAACAAATGAATTTCAGCTGGGAAAAACAAAGCAGAAAATCGTTCCTAATCGAAAAAGATGAAATTATTTGCTGGAGGAGACATTACTTAAGACAGATAAAGCAGTTTCGAAGTGAGAATAGAAAGATTTATTATCTGGACGAAACATGGCTTAATGAAGGATATACGGTTGGGAAGATTTGGCAAGACAAAAATATTTCAAGTTTTCGTCAAGCATTCTTAGAAGGCTGGTCCACCGGACTAAAACCACCATCTGGGAAAGGAAAGCGACTGATTATTACACACCTTGGAAGTGTTGATGGTTTTGTTGAGGGCGGTTTGTTAATGTTTGAGTCAAATCATTCTGGCGATTACCATGAAGACATGAATGGCGATGTGTTCGAAGAATATTTTGAACATATGTTAGATCTCATTCCACCTAATTCTGTGATAGTGATGGACAATGCGAGTTATCATTCCAGACAAGTTGACAGAATACCAACTAATTCATGGAGAAAAGCGGATATTATTCAGTGGTTTAGACAGAATAACATACCATTTGATGAAAGTATGGTGAAAAAGGAACTGTTGTCCATAGTGTCCTCAAATAAAGCTCGTTTCACCGAGTATGTAGTTGACAAAATTGCACAGAAACGAAATATTACTATTCTTCGTCTGCCTCCGTATCATTGCGAATTAAATCCCATTGAACTTGTTTGGGCCCAAGTAAAAAGTTATGTAGCAAAGAGAAACACGACGTTTAAAATGAAAGATGTTAAAATTATCTTTGAGGAATCTTTAAAAAATGTCGATTCTGAAAAATGGCGTAAGTGTATTGAGCATGTTATAAAAGAAGAAGAAAAAATGTGGAAATTAGACCATTTAATTGACCTAATTGTAGAGCCTTTAATTATATCCTTGGAACATGACGAAGATTCGACGGATTTTTCTGACGACGAAAATGATATACCATAGTTCTCTACATAACTGTTTACACAAAATCGCAATTCTTATACCTTATTATATAAATGTTATATGTGATAAAATGTTACAGTAATACTAACTGTTTTTGAATATACATAAATAAGTGAGTAAATAAAAGTACTTAGGTAAAACAGGTATTTTAAATTAAATACCCAAACGTACGCTACTGCAGGTAGAAAATGGCCCCTTTGCTAATAAAGCCTATTGTTTGCAGCGGGATTGCCATACAAAACAGGGTGGAATGGTTAAAATATAATACAGCAGGCTATAACAGCTGTGGCTAAATATTTAGAAATCACAAAAATTTATTTGACCACTCTGTTAGCGTTTTGCATTTATAAGTAGGTTTTATTACTCCGCACCATTTCGAAATAGAGTATAGATCTTAAAATAAAAAATCCTTCTCTTGGAGATGCATTTAAAAGAGTAGGAACCGCCGAACTAGCTGTACATAAAAGAAGAGCAAAATAGTTTTACTAAAGAAATCTAACGATGAGTGCAAAATCGTGACGAATTGGCAATAATACAATTCGCCTACATGCAAAATGTACACTTACCTTGTTTTGTTTAACACAGCTAACAGTTAATATTTTTGGTATGCACAACTGTAAGACTGCAAATCATTATATATTTAGCATGACGGTATCGCAAGTAAGGGACCAAGCATTGCTAGGAGGCTTCTGGAAAAGGAATCTTAAGAGTTTATCATATAAAATTAAGGCATTGATTATATTAATTTCTCGAAAGGCACTAAATATTAGCATAGTATAAACAAACATATTATTTAGTACCTTTCCGAAATAAACGATTCATATATACCTATTATATTATTTGTAGCTAACTAAAATATCATATCCAAAGATAAAAGTTGAACATTAATTAGTTAAAAATTCCTTTTATTCTACAAACAAGTTTATTTGTATCTATGTACATGTTTTACTGATATTCAAAATAGTAATTTTCTTGTGGCATTCAGAGTTCGACAATCTATTCTCAAATTATGGAAAATAAAATTGAATTAAGAAAGCCTTAGTTTTATAACTTGTGTGTATTTACTAGTAAGTGAACTCATAATGCTAATAACATGAGGGCTTATGAATGAAAAATCCTTAATATATGATTCGACACTGGCTTTTCCATAGTGTAGTAAGTGTAGCGATTGCTGTATGACATAATATATTTATGATATTCTAACGTGATAAGCAAGATCACAATCTAAGGAACTAAACAATCTATAAATAAGAATTACTTTCCAGTGTATGTTCTTAAACATACATACCTACTATTTTAAAAATACTGTTTAAAACCTAAATAGCCAAGTGATACACTGTGTAATAAAACCCTCAGTTTGACAATTTCTCTATAATATTAAGTAAAATATTATTATTCTTCCCAGACTTGCTTACATTTAAACATAATTTAAAGTTCTTCCTACCTTATTTAATAAAAAGTTCATGAAAACTACACTGAAAAATATTCATACAAAACAGGCGCTCTGGTCCCTGCTTTAATCCTCAATTTATGGGATTTTCTTTAGGATCAAAGGAGAAATATAATACATTTCAAGTTTCTCAATGTTCAGAGCACTAAAACACAACTATCAATAGTTCTAAGATATTTGAAAATATGAGTAAAGAACTAAAAACAGAACCAAAACATGGAAATTGCAATGCAAGCAATGGTGAAAATGATGGCCGTTCGCGCGCAGCTACGTCACAAAGACGCCAATGAGGGTGAGAGAACCGCGGGGCAGGGGGCAAAAAAAAGTGAACATGTGTTTAAATGGGAAGGCACCATCCCTTCATATTAGTTTATCATTCTTAGGTCTAAGCCGCCTTGCGAACCCACTTATCTTTAATAATAATTAGATATTATTACTATTAAAAAGAGATGTTTTTGCATTAATTTGTCGACATTTGAAGAAAAAACAGCATATTTTATTTGGAGGAAAAGTTACTTTTCATGGCTTGCTCTCTATTACCAGCCTCACTCCGTTCGGCTGTTGAACACGGGCGCGCCATGAAAAGTATCACTTTTCCTCCATGTAAAATAATATACTATTTAAAAATTTTTCCTAGTCCAATTAAATAATTTCATTCAAATCGGTTCATAAATAACGAAACAGTCAAATTTAACATTTTTGACAGGTACTACATGTAAGGGTAGGCAACCAGGGATACATAGCACAACCAGGGATACATAGTACATTCGCGCCTTCATGGCCATTGGTGATTATATAAACATTTAAAATACGCTATTCCCATTGGTCGCTAGGCGTGAGAGTGATAGTATAAACAACCTGTAGATTTGCATAGTCAGTTTCAAGTTATAAAACATGGTGTCAGGTTATTAGTGCTTCTTGTTGGCATTTTAGAAGAAAAGTTCGCTTGAAGAACGAGTTTTTAGAAGAAAAGTTCGCTTGAAAAACGAGTTTTTAGAAGAAAAGTTCGCTTGAAGAACGAGTTTTTAGAAGAAAAGTTCGCTTGAAGAACGAGAAAAATTCACAGTCCTTCACAAAGATGCAACCGGGGAGGACATTGAAAATGCCGAAGCAGAATGCAACGCTTATTAAATTTGAGATCTGGGAATCTGAGAAAATTCATAATTGTGTGGAAATATATAGTTGATAGAAGTTTGGGTGAGATCAGGTTAGATTACGTAAGTTTAGTTTACCAAAACATACCAAATAAATGTATATTACTTCAAGTCTCGTTCTTTTTTACAATTTAAAACGTTATATGTGTGGTTGTAAAAAGCAAAAGACCATTTGCATTCGATTCGTCTCACATTCCTCGATCTAACGATATGAAACACGACTAGTCTGTCGTGAGAAACCAAAAGTCACCATCACCCACCCTTGACACAATCTAATGTAAAAAATGACTTTTAGCAGATCACGCAAGTTTAGTTTACCAAAATATACCACATAAATGCATATTACTTCAAGTTTCGTTCGTTTTTACTATTTATAACATTAGTGGTAGTTGGAAAAACTGCATTCGATTCGTCTCTCAATCCCCGATCTAACGCGGTTAGTTTCACTTAGTATCAACTTATTTTAGTCATTTGAGTCGGTTCCAATACGTTATAATCAATTTTAATAGATTTGGTTAGTTTTGGTTGGTCGTCTAATCAATTTTCGGTTAGTTTCTCTTAGTCGCAACTTTTTTTACTTATTTGAGCCAGTTCCGTTACGTTATAATCAATTTTAATAGATTTGGTTACTTTAGTCGTCCAATCAACTTTCTGATAGTTTTCCTTAGTCTTAATTTATTTTAGTCATTTGAACCGGTTCCGATAAGTTTTAATTATTTTTAATGGATTTGGTTATTGTGGGTTAGTCGTTTAATCAACTTTCGGTTAATTTCACTTAGTATCAGCTTATTTTAGTAATTTGAACGGTTACGATACGTTATAAACAATTTTAATATCTTAGATTATTTTTCTTTAGTCGTCGTATCAACTTTCGGTTAGTTTCCCTTAGTCTTAACTTATTTTAGTCATTTGAACCAGTTCCGATACGTTATAATCAATTTTAATGGATTTGGTTAGTTTTGGTTAGTCGTCCAATTAACTTTCGGTTAGTTTCACTTAGTCTCAAATTATTTTAGTCGTTTGAATCAGTTAGATTTGGTTAGTTTTGGTAAGTCGCCTAATCAACTTTCGGTTAGTTCCACTTAGTCTCAACTTATTTTAGTCATTTGAGTCAGTTGCGATACGTTATAATCAATTTTAATAAAGTTGGTTAGTATTGGATAATCGTCGAATCAACTTCCAGTTAGTTTGACTTAGTCTCAACTTATTTTACTTATTTGAGCCGGATCCGATACGTTATAATCAGTTTTAATAGATTTAGTTAGTTTTAGTTAGTCGTCTATTCAACTTTCGGTTAGTTTCACTTAGTCTCAACTTATTTTAGTTATTTGAGTCGGTTCCGATACGTTATAATCAATTTTAACAGATTTGGTTAGTTCTGGTTAGTCGCCTAATCAACTTTCGGTTAGTTTCACTTAGTCTCAACTTATTTTACTTATTTGAGCTGGTTCTGATACGTTATAATCAATTTTAATAGATTTGGTTAGTTTTGGTTAGTCAATCAACTTTCAGTTAGTTTCACTTAGTCTCAACTTGTTTTAATCATTTGAGTCAGTTCCGACACGTTATAATTAAGTTTAATAAACCTGGTTTCTTTTGATTAATCGTTTAATCAACTTCCGGTTAGTTTCACTTGGTCTCTACTTATTTTAGTCATTTCAGTCGGTTTCGATACGTTATAAACAATTTTAATAGATTTGGTTAGTTTGGGTTAGTCGTCTAATCAACTTTTAGTTAGGTTCACTTAGTCTCAACCAAAGACATTTAACCTAAATGTTTTTGGTCTCAACTTATTTCACTTATCTATCTGAGCTGGTTCTGATACGTTATAATCAATTTTAATAGATTTGGTTAGTTTTGGCTAGTAGCTAAATCAACTTGCGGTTAGTGCCCCTTCCTAGATCTGTGGTTAGTTTCACTTAGTCTCAACCTATTTTAGTCATTTGAGTCGGTTCCGATACGTTATAATCAAGTTTAATAAATTTGGTTAGTTAGTTGTCTAATCAACTTCCGGATAGTTTCGCTTAGTCTCAAGTTATTTTACTTACTTGAGCCGGTTCCGATGCGTTATAATCGAGTTTAATGTTTTTGGGTAGTTTTGGTTAGTCGCCAAAATTCGGTTCGTTTTGATTAGTTTTAACTTACTTTAATATTTTTAATCTGTTCCGATACGTTTTAGCCTTTTTTGGAGCGTTTGCTATTTTCGGTTAGTTGTTGAATCAACTCTCGGTTAGTTTCAGTTAGTTCCAATTTATTTTAGTAATTTGAACCGGCCGGATCCGATAGGTTATAAACAATTCTAATTTTTATGGCTAGTTTTGGTTATTCGCTAAACTTCAGTTACTTTGAGTTAGCTTTAACTTACTTTAATTTTTTTAATTTGTTCCGATTAATTTTAACCCTCTTTGTGCTTTTGATTACTTTTAGTTAGTTTGGGTTAGTCGTTCAATCAACTTTCCGTTAGTTTCAGTTAGCTTTAATTTATTTTTGTCATTTGACCGATTCCGTCCTCAGAAACAGACTAACACGATCTCTCACGTATATTACGTGATGTGCCAAATGTAGCATGCACTTTTTCGTGATTTGATACCCCATAATAGAAAAACAAAAACATTTTCAATGTTAAAAATCGCTTGAAAAACCTGCTAGAAATGGAAAGCTTGTTCAGACCCCCAGAGCCCCTTGTGTTAGGGCAATGTAGCCGACAACTGGAAAAGATTTTCCCAAGAATTCGATGTGTTTTTGCAGGCATCCGGATTATCTGAAAAATCGGAGGAGACCCAAGTAGCTGAATTTCTTAACTTTATTGGAGATGATGGCCTTGAGCTATTTAATACGCTTACATCGACGGCTAATGAGAAGAAGTCACTGGTAGATATAAAGAAACATTTTCAAGATTACTGCGCACCGAAAGAAAACGTTATTTTTGAGCGTTTCAAGTTTAACAGTATTTCGCAGAAAGAGGGACAACTGTTTGACAATTTCATAACGGAATTAAGGAAAGCAGTAAAAACGACTAGCTACAAAGAACAAGATGACATGATCAGAGATAGAATAGTAATGGGAATTTTGGATAAAAACACACAAGAGAGATTATTGGAGAGTCACAGTTAACTTTGACAAAAGCTATCGATATGTGCAGAGCTACAGAAATTAGTAAGACGCAGTCAAAAGTTTTGCAAAATGAGGTACAGGTGAATGCACTGAATGCAGTCAAAAATAGGCAAAGTGTTGGCCAGAGTGGGTCCTCTGGCTCTAGTGAAAATTAGTGTAAATTTTGTGGATATAAACATTGGCAAGCGGGCAAGTGCCCTGCATACGGGAGAACGTGTGCCGCGTGTCAAGGTCGCAATCATTTTGCATCGATGTGTAGAGAAAAATATTGTGGACCTAATTAGAATTGGGAAGTTTAATTCACTTGGCTGATTTCCATCTTTCAATCTCGTCCAGTAAAATGATTAGTTCAAAAGACTAGTTCGTTTAGGTCATTTAGTTCACTGACCAACGATGAACGTTAAAAAGAAAAAGCAATTTCAATTTTCAAATTTTGATGTGGAAATGACAAGGGTCATCTCATTCATACGCACGTGTAATTGCAACCCCACTTATGTCTGATAGTCCGGGAAAATTAGACTGAATATTTCAAAAATATATAAAAAATG
>MU187059.1:0-10504 GCA_016904865.1 Pissodes strobi
TTAGCAAAGAACCTATAAGTTTTATAATAATAATCGAGACCAGCCAAAACAAACATCAGAAACTAGATACATTGCAATGCTGTATACAAGTAATCTCTCAGAAAAACTACACTCTATCTAAATACAATATTATCGTTTGTCATAGGGCACAAAATTTATTAGCTCAGATATATACACACTAAAAGATAAAGTCCCCAAAAAAAAGAAATCAAACATCATTTACTCAATACCTTGCTTAAACTGTCCACAAAAATACATCGGAATGACGACTCAATATCTTGACAGTCGCCTTAATGGTCACAAATACACAAGAAATGCCTCCACAGCATTACATTAGCATGAAAAAAACGAGAAACATGAATTTAATTTTAATGAAACAAAAGTCTTAGACCAAGACACAAATTACCATAAACTGACCATAAATGAAAAGAATTCAGTAAAATTAAATCTATTTAACAGCTCATCATGGGCACAACCTTGAAGAGAATAAACACCATCTTGTTTGAAACTTACATATTTAAAAAAAATTGTTTGAACACCCTCTATATCAGAAATGTGTACGTTATAAACGGGCGACCAGACAACGGCAGCGTACTCGAGCTTAGATCGAATAAAACTATGATATAATATTTTTGCGGCATATTGGTAGAGCGCAGTATAAAACCAAGCATTTTGGACGATTCCGGTATTATCGAGTTGTAATATGTCGTAAACGATAACCTACTTTCAAAAAACACTCCCAGATCTTTAAAAGTGTCAGACCGTCCAATATACTGGTTGTTTAGACTCTAGTCAAAATAAATTGGTTGAGCTTTCTTAGTGTAGGATACAACATTGCACTTTTTAATAGTAATTTGAAGATTATTATTCTTACACCAGATACCAATTCGCTCTAGACTTGTTTGCATATTTAAGCAATCTCCTATAGACCCAATTTTAGCATATAACTTAACATCATCGGCACATAACAAATAGTTGATGCCCAGAAATTCGCCTATATCATTTATAAAAATGTTAAAGAGAAGGGGACCAAGGACAGAGCCCTGGATATTGTAGAAGGTAATCCAAATAGAGAAAGTCAAATTTTGTTAGCTAGACAAGACGCACATGAAAATTTGAAAAAGCAGGCTAAAAAAATTAAAATGCTTTCTGATAGTCTTTATCCTTCTGTGGAAAAAGGTGATAACATCATCATACCTATTTCAGATGTTGATAGAGCAAAAGCAGATTTACCGAATATCATTGGAGTAGTACTTGAAAAAAACCAAGAAGGCTTGCACAAAATTGGAACAAAACATGGAATATTGGAAAAACTGTATTCTAGGTAAGTCCGTTGCTGTACTTTTAAAACCCATTAAATATCTTATTTTCTGCCACGATAACTAGAGGACGGTTTAAGTGATTTTGACCCAACTTGTAGGAAAAATTACCTAGTTGAAGACTACGAGACCATTAGTTTTTGGAAGTCATTGACGTACGGTTTCCTGTTCTAAAAGGGGTCAAACTTTTAAAAATTCAGGAAAACTCGGTATGTGGAAAAATACTATTTATATAAAAGTCAATTTCGTGGCGCCTTTGAATGTATTTTTTTTATTTATAATTAAGAACAAATAAATAATGGCGTAACTCATTATGCAATGTGTCCCAATTTCTGTTATCCACGATAATAACTTTGAATATTAGAAAAAGAGATAAAAATCTAAATATATCCTTTTTTAATGGAGCACCTTATAAAATTTGACTTTTTTATTAAATTCTTTATTGAATTCCTGAATATTGGGTTATACTCTTTTTCATAAATGAGTTTTCAAGCTTCTTAATAAAAATATTATAATTTACCATTTTTTGGGAATTTCGATTCAAATTTGTTTGCACTTTTCTTCTTTATTCTTACTTTCTCACGCCTATAGAGGAAGTATTGCAATCATCCAAAAGTCAATTTTTTTTTAATCTCGATGAATTATGACCTCTATAGTCCGAAAATCATAAAATTTTGAAAACACTTGTTGGCGTCTGTGAAGGTGGCTGTGTGGATGAGGGTGTGCGTGTTATGTGTCTGTCTGTCTGTGTGTCACACGATTTTTCTCCAAAACCGTTCGGCTGATTTCGACCAAAATCGGTATTTACGAGGTTCTGGAAAATATCTCCAGCCCTTTTTTTATTTTTTCTCTAACCATAACATTAAGAATAGTTTATATGAAAATAGAAAATTGATTTTCTGAAAACAGCTCTAACGATTTCCTTTAAATTTTCTACAGGTTTGCCAGTTAGTAGGGCAAATAATAGATACTGCCCCGTTTTCCCAGGAAAAATCGCTGAAGATCAGTTACTCTTTGAAAAAAAAAATTTAAAAATCGTTTTTCTCGTACACCGCTTTAACGATTTTCTTTAAATTTTCTACTTGCTTAATAATTATTTAGGCATATAATATGTACTAATCCGCTTTTTCGGGAAAGATTGTTGTAGGTCACTTTACTCTTGGAAAAAAATCGATTTTTCTTGGATACGGCTCTAACGATTTTCTTCAAACTCTGTTATTATTTATTAATTAGTAAGGCAAATTATATACACTTGTTTGATTTTCTAGGAAAAAGAAGGTAAGTCAGAAGATCTCCCGTTGATATGTGCATACTGGCGATCGCTTATGATGCCTGCCGATTGGAGATATTTTAGGAGCTCTTCGTTGATAAGTTTCTCCATGACTTTGGACATGATGGGAACTAAGGCAATTGGACGGTTGTTCCGGCTGTTGGAATATTATTTGGAATCGTTTTTTTTTTATCTTACTTAGGGATTGGGTGCACCTGAGCGCATTTCCAGGTAGAAGGAAAGTATGCAGTTCTGTATGGTAGGGAGAAAAGTCTGCATGGTGGAGCTGTTTGTTCAGCAGCACATTTCTCTAGCACTATTGCTGGAACGGCATCCGGTCCTGTGACCTTTTTAGTGTCTAGGCTTTTGATTATTCGTTTCGCTTAGCTTTGGCAAAATACCAGATCTGGCATTGAGGAATTCATTCTCGGGATAGTTCGGGAAGTCTTTCCTTGATGATCTAGGGTAGAATTTGATGCAAATATTTCAGCAAGAATGTTCGCTTTTTCGTTGGCCGTTTTTGAGTCATAATCTTTGATCAGTAGTGGGATTGACGTCTTTGAGAAACACTGATTGATAACTTTGGCAACTAACCAAAAGGATCTTGATCTGTTAGGACAGTTGAGAAGCTTGTTCTTGATCTGCTCGTTATATCCCTTCTTGCTTTCGTCAATGATCCGCTTACACTGGTTCCTAGTCGTGATGAATATAATTCCATTTTCGACTGCAATTTACGGTAGGCGGCATTTTTAGCATTTACTGCTCTTGAGCAGTTTTTCCCAAACCATGGTTTACTGTTTGAGATACGTTTCACAGAAGACGGGATGAAATCTTATACCATACCAGCTAAGATTACCTGAGTTGCCTTATCAGCAGATTCAGGGGTGTTTTGATTCCTAAAGCAGACATCTTTCCAAGGAAAAGAAAGATAAAACTTGCGAGGTTCACGCCACTTTGCTGATTTGTAGTGCCAAACCTTTCGGGGTACCAGTGGCTCCTATATTTTGATAGCAAGTTCACAGGTTGCGGAGATAAGATTGTGGTCCGATGAGCCCAGCGGAGGCTGGACAGTTACGGTGTAGAAGTTAGGATCAGTTGTTAAGAATAGTTCCAGGAGCCTAGCATAGCCTTTTTGATGCTCAGGGATCCTGATAGGTTCGTCAACCAGCTGAGTAAGTCCGTGACTTATAGCACGGCTTCCGTCCTTCATCGTCGTTTTTGTTGGAGTGTTTCAACCAATCGATGTTAAGTACGTTGAAGTTTGAGAAAAGCCGTTTATATTGGTGTTCGCTAGGTGGGCTATATAAGCAACAAATGAATTTGGTTGCTCGATCTGAGTTTAATTTGAACCACATGACATCGAAGTGTTTAGGTTCGTGTGTTTCTTCTCGTTGACAACATAAATCGTCACGTATAAAAACAGCTAATCCAGAGTTATGTCGAAATCGGGAGCAAAGATCATATCCGGGTATATTCAAGTGAAAATGTGTAGTGCTTGATTTCACTTTTGTTTCTGCTAGGGCTAAAATATGTCGAGTTATTATTGGTGTTGATGCCTCTTATGTTGCAAAAGTCCAATCGCAGTCTATTTTCTTTTCTGAACACGTTCAGGCCTGATGGTCACCCCAGGCCAACCTCCACCCGGAGTTCCGAATTGGAGGCTATTTTACCTTTGGAGTATTTTGATCTGGGAGGCACCATCATGCAATATTTTTTCTTTTTTTCATTTCACGCCACCTAAGCCAATGTGGTGATATTCAACCGGACGATGCGAGTGGACCACACAGGTTGGTATTAATTTGGCTGGAGACTAGTCGAGACAAATCATTAATCCAGCAATAATGTACTTGTACGTAAGTTGATTCTTATATGTGATTGACTATTATTGTCGCAATCTTTGGTTATCATTAGTAAATTAACTTGTACATTCATTTTCTTTGGAGCATAACGTAATGGACCAACCCAGTAATTTAATTTTTTCCTAATTTGCTTACGAGGTCAGACATTTACAGAAATAGTATTTAATTATTTTAAAATGATTAATACCACTTATTGTTAAAATTAGTACCTGTTATCTTGAATAACCTGGACATACCTACGTGGGTCTGATGTAATCTAATTTGAAAATGTTCTAGCAGAATACAATGAGAAAGATATAGCCCATCATCAATGTGAAGAACGAAGATTAGTGCTGACTGATCTTCATTCATCGCATTGATGACTGCTTACTTACATTCAATGAAATATGGTTGCTTAATATATCATGAGCCCCCAATAAGACTACTTTTACCTTTAAATATGTGATTTTTTGCAATTGCCAACCTCAAACCACAAGGATATATTACTAAATTATATCATTTTCAATACAATGTTTCAGCGTAATAGCAGAATCTGAAATTCTGTTGTCTGCACCATCATTTTCCCAATCAACCATTCAAAGATCGATCTAACCTGATGCTTGATTTATTATTTGGTTTGATGTATTAAACGATTTCTCACTACATACGTCCAATGAAGGTAGAAGGACTAATCTAAAGACGTCCATATTTATTTCCATAACTACATGATTTGTCCGCATGTTCCTCAGTAAATTCAAGACAACTTGAAAAACAATGAGTAGTCAATTTGGTCATTGCTTGAATATACCCTGTAACTAGCTGTTCTGCACTTGAAGACATTCTGAATCAGCGGAACGTTGGAGGATTATGGAATAGGCGAATTGTTTCTATGTTGGAGAATTCACTGTTACATGTTTGGCTGGTGATCCGCTTTCGACGTTTTTCATCGCACATGCTGCTTTTGGTGGGGTTGTACGTTATATGTGCAACTAAATGTTTTCGCATTTATCACAAATGTCCGACATTTCTTTATATGAATTTACACACTTAAACCCAAATATACCCTGCTTACTAGAAATACTGTTGCTAACTAACTGTATTTTGCCCAGTCTTTTATATCATGGTCACTCTACTGATGTGAATGAAATCTTTAGCAGTCTTACGTTCAGTGGCCCTATATTGATTCTCAAATCGAAAATTTAGTAAAAAATGCATTTCTTGGGCTATTTATTCAAGCAACGCTGCAGAAACCTTTTAGAAGTTTGAAATTGGTCAAGAAACCCATGGACACACTTACATGCAGATTTTTTCGGTCCAATCATTAATAAATCGTTCCCTCTAATTATAGATACAACCTCGAAATGACTAGAATGTTTTGAGGTCAGCAATATTACCGCAAAAAAACTACAAAAAAATATTTTAGAGACGCTTTTGCTAGGTAAGGGCTTCTGGTAAGCATATGTACAGATAAGCTCGAAATGATGCACATTTGGACATCAATTTAATTATTTATTATTAATATATTTTTGTATCGGAATACGCCACATATTGCAAAAGGAGAAGCACCAATAGGTAAAAATTTAAGAATCAAATTGGGATTTACTACTACCTTCTAATTCTAGTGTGGTGGGAAATAATTCAAACTTACGAAAAAATATTATAGTGCTCAGAAAAATGTTGGCTTTAATGAGGGTGATCGTATTTGGGATTATGGAAGAAATGTTCCAAATTGGTGTCGGCTAACTACATATTTCTAAAGTTTAAGGTAATAGATTATCTTTAATAGACTGTGCAGTGAAACGGAAACGCCGCGCCGTACAAATCAATTAAAAGCAAATTTTTCATCCGGTGATTTCAATAATAAAAGTAAGTGAGTTAACACAAAATAGGTAAGTGCCGAATGTAAACGACAAAACTACACTGTTCGTCATAGCCACTTAAAACCACCTGATAGATTAACCGTGGGTTAAAACAGTTGTAGTTTTTAGTGATTAGATTTTTTACGGTATCCTACTAAGATATAAATTAAGTGGGAAGGTGCAATGGTTCGGTATTCATATGATGCACCTACTCTCTAATATTAGAATTGTACGATTTCTTGTTTCCGTATAGGGAATCACTTTTTATGTACCTAGTTAGAAGTAAGAAGATTAGTAGTAAATGGAAGTTCATTCAAATTGGTATTTTCTAAGCCCCTTCAAGATTTGCATGGTTTATATTAATCATAATGGTAGAGTATATAACAGTATTATAATTATAATTATTTAATTAACGGCTTTTGCACCGATCCTGGAATGTGGTATCCTGTTTTGCATGTTAAATTATTTCAGTTCAAATATTATCGTGTCCATCCAAATAAATTAAGTTTATTACTCAAGCACCAGTGTATTACTTTTTTTGTAAAAAGTCATTATTTTTTATGTGCAAAATGATTCAATAATACCAATATTGAAAAAAAAAACAGTATATCTAAAGCAACAAAAACTAGTCCACCAAATTAAAATTAACTTATGTATCTTAATTCGTGTCTTTTTACACACACCACAACCCAAATTAAATAATTATTTTTTTCTGAAACGCAGTTTTTTTGACTTAATAGCATTTACCCAAACACCCGCGAAATATTTAACTAGTCACAAACCTCCAGAAATGTACAGAAAACCTTCGACTATATTGCCTACTGACTATAGCGAATCAGTCTGCATTGAACGCCGTTCTCAGCCAAGTAAGTGTGACATTCATTGAAGTGTATACGACCACATGATGTGAGAATTCCTTTGATGACTGGCAAAAAATACCTATTACTTTTACGGAAACCTTGCTGCAATTAATTGACTGAAAAAGCATGGTGATTCTTCTTTTATATTTATAATATATTGATTGAAGGATGCTATGTATGACCGAACAAGTATTGTTTACTATTTTTAGGTAACGATGGCTATGGGTAGCCATGGAAGCATCGTCAAAAGCCAGCTGTTTTGTTGCCCAAGATCTATCTGTTCATTTTTATAGATCAAAAGTAAAACGAGTAACAATCATGATAGTGAATTTAAAATTTGTACATTATGAAATTTCCGATACCCAATTTAAATTTAGGGGTCCGCATTCTATAAATTCATATATCCTCGAAGGTTGATCAAAATTTAGGAACATATGAAGTTCTTTTTAAAATATAGTTTTAAAAGCAGGAATGATGATTGTAGCCCACTAGATCAAGCAAATAGTTACACCATTTATATTGTCACGAGTAGCTTAGGGTTAGCGCGTTTATTTAAAGAATAACTTCTCAGAGAAGAGCCTCGTCGCGATTAGTACAATGACGGGGTCTCAATGCTAGCTTTAATCTACCACTGGAGGCTCTACTCGTGAGGACACGCCTTGTTTAGCGTGCCGGGGGGTAACTGAGGTAGACCGGGATCGCGTTACGTGGGGTAAGAACAGATGATAAAGTAAGCACGTTTAGTTTATAACAATAACAATGTATTAACGATAAAACTTTAACAATAATTATTGGTCAGAAAAAATGAGATTCTATTATAACCGATTACTACGGTGCGCATGTTTTCTCGATTTGATGTACCGTTTATAGGTCTTTGTCTACTGTCTCATAATTTATAGTTTTTCTTAAGAGTTGGGTTTTATTTAAGAGCACTAAGAGATTTCACTAAACTTTTTAACTGACTATTTAGACACTTGTCTTTCTCAACACTCTGACAAACTTCTTGTCAAGACTTTACTATGGAGGTTGTGCAACCCCTGGTCCTGGCAGTCGTCAAGTGATTAACCGGTGCCAGGTTTGGTAGGAAAGGAATGGAACCTAAAGCAGTCGTATGGCTAACTTTAGGAGCGGATAGAACCCAGAAGGCAGTCGTCACGTGACTAACCTTGGGAGCTGGAGGTGAGACCAAAGTCTGCCGAACTGAGGGTTTGGTAGCGTGTTTATAGAAAACAAAGTGATGATCATTGCATGCATAAGGTTCAAAGTCGCTGCCGTTGATTGCTCGCGTTGTTTATAGTTTGCTTTTAATGTTTATATAACAATCTCCAAGTTCCAGTTCAAACTTGCGACAGGGTGATATTTGTTTAGTAGCTTATGCATTTTAGTAGATTACAATATGAATCCCAAAATACATGAGCTCTACTACTGAGCAAATTACAACTAAAATAATAAGACGATAGGTTACTGGAAAAAAATGTTTTTAAATCTTTTTCTACAACATTGTATTGGTTTTTTTGCTTTATATGAACCACAATAATTGTTAAGTTGTTTACAATATTTCCTGAAAAAAGAACGATTTATTTTAGTATTAGGTAATAGGAAATTGCATCAAGATTAATGCAGTACTTATTACTATCAGCACTGGGTCGTATTTGAATATACATACGTAAAATTTAGGAGTTCTACCAAATTGTTGTTATCTCAATATTACAATAAATATTCCATATTCCACAAAAATGTTACTCAACCACATAATTCAATATTAATAATCCCACAATAGTTTTCTATAAAATTGTTGCATACAATAGTATATTATTTTATATGGAGGAAAAGTAACTTTTCTTCCAAATAAAATATGCTGTTTTTTCTTCAAATGTCGACAAATTAATGCAAAAACGTCTCTTTTTAATAGTAATAATAATTATTATTAAAGATAAGTGGGTTCGCAAGGCGGCTTAGACCGGTGCGGTGTCGGTGAATAGGCTCAGTTTGTTGCTATAGTAATGTCACATAAAGCTATCAGTGGACACTGTCAACAATAATTATTTTTTTTAGAATTGCTTCTTCGATTGCGTTTTAATTCCGTATTGATAAGCAGTTATTGAGTAAGTTCGATTAAATAATAACCAATTTGTTCCTAAATTAGTGATTTTTAGAAATCCAGTCACAAATTGAGTGATAAATACAAATTTTATTTTAATAACTCTTGAGTTGTTGACGCTTATGTTGATGTTTGTTTGTATTGTATCTATGTTGGTATGACAACACTTTTACCTCTGCCGGCGGAAAAGTGAAAAGTAAAGCTCCGGCGGAGGAAAAACGAAACTTCACTGCCGCCTACACAGTCGAGTAATGATGGATTTACTGACGTTTGAAGAAAAAAGTGTTTGTTAGGTTACGTATGACGCAACCGTGTAGTAAATAGTGTCAAAGGGATATTATACGCAAGTTACAAAATCAGAGTTCATATGCTACAAAAGTTTAATCAACTTTCAAATCGTTGTGTGGTAAAAATTTCCACAATATTTTCAAATATTGTTGGCTGTCCGAACTTTATTGTAGGTATTTAGTGTCAAACTATTATTTCTTCTGCGTTAAAATTCAGTCGGAGAACAAGCAATGTCTAAGATGCACCCTCTATAACACTCGCGAACAACCACCTAAAAAAAATCGATTTTTATGTAAATCGACCTGGCGATGGCGCATCCAATTTTGGAGTTCGCCAGGCAATCCAGAATTGCGAAACTGGTCAACATCGGCAATTTCTGAAAATTCTCAAATTTTATGATATTTTTAATTTTTGCTCCTCACCCTATATCTCCCTTACTTTTTTAGCGTTAGAGATAGATTATACGCTTATTTTAATTTACTCGTGAATTCGAAATACTTTCAGTTTTGGCAGTGCCGAACATCAGGAGAGAGTTAAAGATTTATTCTTGAAAATCTAAATTACAAAAGTAAACGCATTATACGATATCAGCCATAAATATTAAATAAGCAGAGCTCTCTACCTAGGGTTGTGTAACTAAACACGGACCGAAGAATACTAACTTTTATTTTTACGTTAAGACCGAAAATAGGCTTGCTTGGCGACCTACTCGCCGGTGTGTACTTTCCCAGCAAAAAACAATAACCATTCAGCGTGGTTCTTGAAATATAACAGCTGGCTTGAATTGTAAACAATCCCAGGAAGGAGACCTTAATAAAAATAAAAATAAAAATAAAAAGGACCAATATTGTGGTAAAAACCCACAGCTGGTTAATGGGGACACTAGGTAGAAAACTCTGCGATAACAAAAATATGGTCAACTATCTTATAAAAGTAAATTCGAAATGTTTAAATAAAAGCTTGATAAAT
>MU187059.1:30504-49190 GCA_016904865.1 Pissodes strobi
GACGATGGGATTTGATGTGCCATATCCCATGGCAACTCGGAATGGCGGGGGCGTCACTCCCCGTAATCAAACTCCTCTCACTAGTTTGACGTTCCTGCCATATATATATATATATATATAATACACATCCAGTGATAAGCCTAAGAAAGTTCAGCCTGGAAACGATCAGGAAATCTAATTACTCGGCCTCTCTGGGTGGCTCGTCGCTGTTCAGCAGGAGCAGGATACACGACAGCATAGGAGGCGGAGGAGCGGCCTGAGTGGCTGGAACGATGGTGTAGCTGTGTGGCAGGGTTTGCGGTGGGGCGGCGACGTCTTCCAAGTCTTCCGATAACATAAATGCCGGTTTGAGACGTTCTGTGCTGAGTGTGACGTCGCGGCCGTGCATGTGGATGATGAACGTCTTATCGGACGTTTTAAGGACCTTAAAGGGACCATCGTAGGGCTGCTGCAGTGTGGCTTTAGAGGCATCGTGCCGTAGAAACACATAGTTTGAAGTCGCAAGATCCTTGTGCACGAATATTTTCCTGCAACCATGTTGGGTGCCTGGTGTTGGTCGAAGTTCTTGCATGTGTTGTCTCAGTTTCTGAATAAACTCAGGTACGATGCTGTCTGCCTGACGATTTTCGGAGAGAAATTTCCCGGGGAGTCGGATGGTCTGTCCATAGACCATATCCGCAACACTGGACTGGAGGTCTTCTTTCCAAGCACAGCGAATGCCTAAGAGGACTGTCGGTAAGGTGTCGGTCCATCGCTGGCTGGGGTGGCACCTGATAGCGGCCTTGAGCTGACGATGGAATCGCTCTATCGTGCCATTTGCTGCAGGATGATATGCCGTGGTACGCAGGTGAGTTGTACCTGTCAAGCGGTTCAGGTGCTTGAACCAGTGCGACTCAAATTGACGGCCTTGATCGGTTGTCCAATTAAATGAGTTTGTAAAGTAACAATTTACCTTTAAAGAGTTGCAGACACTAGAAATTTTCCTACTTCTTTAACACTAGCACCACACACTATACACTCTCCATTATTTGGCAAGGCATTATTTCGTGGTTTCTTTGTTGAAAACACCTTATTGTGTGTTTTTGCAATAAAAATGGTACTCTGGATGGGATATTTTCAGCCGAGCGAATAAAAACAGTGCAGAGAGAAAAGCTTTCCTCTAAGAGCTTACTAGATTTTCGGTCCCAAATCGGCAAAATCTATAAAAATCGTTATTCAAAGTTTACCTAAATACACAGACTAAAAGCAGTATACCTACGGGGATAAATTGTTTAAAAAACACTTAATAAAGTCACAAAGTAGAAACCACAACTCAAAGTCAAACTAAATACTAAAAAATGGCCGATCCATCATCCATCAGATAAGTTTTTCCGCAGCGTTGCCACGTTATATTTATCGATTTATTTTACTACTTCTGCAACTTACTCTTTGCTTGCGTTATCACCTTTCAGCATGCCAGAAATGCATGGGTTAATACAGAATCAATGTAATAGATAAAGACGAAACAATAGGAATATATTTTCTATTAAGTTGACTATCTCTTTGTTGTCTCTGTTTATAGTATAGAAATATACGGACACTTATTCTTTTTTCTGTAATAATGATAACCTCGTACCCCTTTTGTCGGTGCCGATGGCACTTTTGGCGCTATTTGCGCAGATATCATCCTTGTAGTTTTCGAGAAAAACCAATGCGCCGGCCTGTCAATAAAGGCACTAACTTAAAATCGCTCCAAATGCATTGAGTTATATATCAAATAATAGGGGATTTTACAGCGAACAAGAAAATCGATTCAGAATTTTTATACCATTTTTTTTATAAAGGAACTATAGTGTCCAAAAGGCACAAACTTAAAATCGCTTCGAAATATATCACGTTATATCAAATGAAAGGGGATTTTACAGCGAACCAGAAAACCGATTTAGAATTTTTATATCATTTTTTATAAGGGAACTATAGTGTCCAATAGGTATTAACTTAAAATCGCTTCAAAGTATATCAAGTTATATATCAAATTATATGTAATTTTACTACGAATTAGAAAATCGATTCGGAATTTTTGTATAATTTTTCTTAAAGGAACTATAGTGACCAAAAGGTGTTAACTTAAAATCGCTTCCAAATATATCAAGTTATACATCAAATTAAAGAGAATTTTACCAGGTATTAGAAAAGCTAAACAAATTTTTATAAAACTAAATATAAAAAAGTTATAGTGCCCAAAAGACGTTAATTTAAAATCGCTTCAAAATATATCATTTTACATCAATTTAAAGGGTATTTTGCAAAGAATTACAAAAAAATCGATTTCAAATACATCAACAATATAGTGGTACAATATTCGGTTCATATAAATTATATCACAAATATATGGCCGAGTATATGGCTTTAAAAGTATATAATATAAATCTGGAAATATTTAAGTTTTTATTCTGGGTCAAGGTGTTAAAAATTTTGGGCGCGTTTTTTACGGGTATTTCTTCACACTTTCAAACATAAAGCCATCCAGGTAAATAATAATAAGATGTGTAAAAATAACAATTATATTAAAATGGTATTTTCCCTGTGGGGCCAATTAAAGCTTAAAGGAAACGCAGATATTTATTTTTTAAAGTTTATTTTTATAGTTTACCGACACATTACCAACTTATTGTGTCAAAAGGAAGTGTGTGTCTAAGTCGCAAATCTTGGACATATGTTTCTAAAATGTTTCTTTCTTGCATAAGTTTGGACTCGACAACATTATTTAGACATAGTTGGGTCGACGCTCAATCGACTCGGTGTGTCTCTATTTTGTCCTAAAATTATGTTTCCGCTTTGTTACTAAAATGAGTTGGGTAGGCACAATAATTTCCATATAGCTTCATTTTAAACGCGTAATTTTCGTATTGTTTCTAAAATGTGTAGAGCGGGCGCATTAAGTTCCATACGGAGCCATTTTAAACGCATAATTTCCATTTTGTTTCTAAAATGTGTTAGCTCAACTTCTCCAAAATGCATGTAGACAGAGTGATAATAATATAGTGTTGTTATAAAGGCAATTTAGTGTTTGGGAATCCAAAAAGGTTCCAGAAAAATGCCCAAAATTAAAAAACTTCTCAGCGAAATGTGTATAAATACAACCTACTACCGTCGTGTACAAAAGGAAATAAGCCAGAAGAAATTGTTGGAATTCATGAAAGAAGCAAAAAAGGAGGTACCATCGATATCACACCAGATATCACCTTCGTTAATAGAGGAAAATGGAAACTCTGCACTTATCAATGAAAGTACAGGAGACCGAATGGAAACATTTCGATGCATACATTCTAGATATAATTGTTTCTGATATATAGCCATTGCTAACATAGGCACATTTTGTGCATATAATAAGCGCGGCTGCCTTACAGGTTACCAAAATGGGACTGCGTGGCCATATAGTCACATTATGGCAAAATCTTGATCGATTATTGGAAGCATATGTCTAAATTGTTTCTCCATCATTTCATCCCGGTACTTATGTGTCACTATAGGCAATTTTTGGAAGAAATTTATTCAAATGTTTCTAATTGGACACAATACATAAATGCGCCATATTTTGTTGAAAAAATCCAGCATGGTCGCTGAAAAAAATGGCGGAAAAAAGTTTCTGCTTTAATGTAGAAAATTTTTGGCACTATTTAGAGAGAAACGTAATGAGTATGCTGCCCTAAATCATAATAAATATATTGGAATCTACTTTTGTTAAAAAAAATTATAAAAATAAAAATAATTAATTAGTTAAAAATATTCGTTATTTTGTAAGCCCGTTTATTTTTTAGAGGTAATGTGCCAACTATTATCAGTAAATTTGAGTCCGCAATACAAATTAAAGTCACGTACACGGAAAATGCCCATTATATAAATACAATGACAATATGTAACTTCGCATCTGCAGATGAATTCGAGACAAATAAACTCCTTTAATTTCGTGTTCACGATATACCCAGAAATGCCTAGAATGTTTCAAGTAGAAATAAAATTTGTGTCTATTTGAGTTTATTTTGATACATAATGAACACCCAAAAAATATTTACTGTATACGGGCAAACATTTAGGCATATTTAAGTTCACTTTTAGAAACATAATGGAAACACAACATAATAATTTTGGGTTAGAAACACTTTAGACACACTCGAGACACATTTTAGCAAAAATTAAGGCATAATTTAGACTAGGTTTTGGGTATATTTTGGGCATTATTTGGTACACATTTTGATCACCATTTCAAAGGTCGACATTGTGCCTTAAAAATGTGTCGTGCCCAAATATACGAGTCGACACAGTGTCGACACTTAGTCCATAATGAGTCGCTAATTGCTCCTTGGGTTTCAGTTTACATTTTTCATAGCTATAACTTTACTTAAAAATAATTTGAGTTGTTCTAATGTAGGGCTATAAAGATGTGGAAGTGTATGGAGAGCTCTTGAGAAATACCCTGTGCATTTCTGTTAACTTCATTTTATCAGCATGCTTTGAGGTCAAGGGTTATCCACATTTTTACAGTGATTATGTTATCCGAATTTTTATGAAATTTTAAGAGATTGGGTAGTATTCAATCACGCGCTGTATATATTAACCAAGTTATCAGGGGTCACGTCATGCAAGCAAATCGTTGTTTTGTTCTCCGTTCCTGGTATACAGGGGAGTATCGTAGTATAGTTACGATCTATGGTTACTCGTTTAGGGAATTTAAATTTACATGTAAATTATCACTTTATTTTGTGATTTATATATATTTAGACTTATCTACTGGTTCTAAAGTGAATTTATGTATTTTTAATGAAATAGGAATATATAATAAAATTAATTTAACAAAAAATTATAGCAGCGAAATATTGCGTTGCTGCGGGTTGACTTGTGACGACTCCGCTTGAGACTATACCTGTACGAACGCTGTTTAAAGTAAATATAAGACCAATAATACATTTCGTGAAAAAAAAAATTGTGATAAAGTGCACATTGTATACAGGAGGACAAGAGTATGCCCCAAAAATAATTGATTTTCTGAAAAATATTTTCTTCAGACTTTAATCATGCAGTGATAGGTGAAGGACACATCGGAAACATTTTGGACGCATGCAGGGATACTTCTAGTAGCATCTAGTATTTGATTTTGGGAAAAAACAACCAAATTTATATCTCTAGAACGGGCCATCGGACAACTCTCGGAGTCACTCCATTGTGCACTGCAGAAGTGTCTTGAACAAGATTCCGTCAAAAACGTATTTTGTGAGGAGTGCGCTAAAGAGAGCACTTTTGCTTCTTTGCCGAAAATTTTTAGAATTTCGGGGTTTTATGGTGCGGACTGTTTGAAGGGTGTAAGAACAAGTTGTATATGAGTAATTCTAGCCAAATTATTTGACAGCTGTGAGAGCTGTCACTTAGAATACGCAGAAGGACTGTATTTTTAGTGGATTTTTTATTGGGGTTATTTTCGTTAGTAAAAATTATATTGAACGATAAGTTCAAACAGAAATTTGCGGTGCGTATTCAATGCGTCCCGGCACATAACCCGGTAAATATCGCGAAAAAAGAATTCCCCCTTGGGTTGACTTGATCCATTCTGCATCCAAAATTGATTTTGAGGAATTAGGATTAGGATTGATTAGGAGGAATTACACACTTTATTCTTTTCAAGAACTTAAGACTGATCCATTGAATCAGGTAATCAAGGAGCTTTTTATTCTCGCAATTTTCTAACATAGACATACACTCATTCGACTTTTTAAGACGACCAACTAACTCATTTATATCTCTATAGTAATAGGTAAATAGTGACCGACGGAATTCCGAGGTCACTATCGATGTCGTAATATATCAAATTTACATATTCGTCTATACATTCTCAATGAACAGTTGAATAACTTCGTTCCTGCCCAAGTTCGATATGGTAGACATGCCTTTAGCTTTTGGAATGTCTACAGAATATTTGTATTATACAGGGTGTGATCGAAATTAGTTAAGAGAGATTTATGGCAAAATTTATTATTTTCTCTAAAATTTTATTGAGTAATTTTTTGAATGCTTCATTAGATCAAATCAAATAAGAATTTAAGAATTTCTAAGCAATTTATCGAAAGGTTTATTGATTTGGTCCAGATGATTTTTTAAATTTTACGCGTGCTTCATTATTTTTCAAATTACTGCTGGATATTTGAAACCATACATTAAACAATGGTGTTTAACAGAAATTATTTTATTTAATAAAATTATTGATTTAAAAACACATACATTAAATACATTAAATCTAAATAAAAATAAATTTACAACTTTTATTTTAGTAATTACGTAAAGGAAACCTAAAGTATAGAGAGATAGAGCACAATTTTATTTTAGTTAAATATGAATTTTAATGCAGAATTGTTAAATAACTTAGTTTGGCTAGTAGTAACGAGTGCCCTCCCCCTCGTATATGTGAAACAGCTCGGCATCTATTGGGCATACTAGACACTAATGTATTTATATAATCCAAGGGTATATTTTCCCATTCCTCTTGAAAAGTCTGGGCCAGTTCCTCTAATGTTTGTGGCGCATTTTGACGTGTTTTAACTAAGAACTTTAAATAAGACCACACGTGTTCTATGATGGTTAAATCCGGCGATTTTGCTGGCCAGTCCATTCTAGTGATATTTTGGGCTTCCAGAGCATTTATTACAATATTTGCACGGTGGGGCCTGGCACTATCATCTATAAAAATGAAATTTTGTGCGAATGGTACTACTATCGTCAAAATGCAATGATCTCTATATTGTTGCGCATTTACAATTTCCAAAGACACATACAATTCCATCTTACCATTGCATATCACTTCTGCCCATGTGTTAACCCCTCTTCCCCCAAACGCGTCGTGTGGTGCCATATTATTTTCTTGGTACCTGATATTTGGCTCTCTCTATACAAAAATTCTACCCCCAGAATGGTATAGGTTGAATCTGATCTCGTCGGCGTACATGCTATTTCTCCAGTCATCTACCGTCCATTGTAAGTGATTCTGGACCCACATTTATACCACGGTAAACAATTTATTCAGGTACCTTAGATTATATTGCCATTTAAAGTTCTTCATATTCTTCGGTTGGAGACTATCGCTTCTGTTTGTTGCCTAAAGTCTTTATTTAATTTTTGTGAACTGTGCGTTGGGTTTCTGTGTACATTTCTAAGTAAAATTATTTCCTCCCGTAAAGATATCTTTTTCTGAAGCCCTCCATTGTAACGATAAGTGACACTCCCTAATTCATTAAAGCGAGGTTGCAGTTCAAAAATCGCACGTTGACTTACACCATAAATATCTGCAATGGCCCGTTGAGACATTCCATTATTTAACAGGCGAATACAATTTACCATTTCTCTTTCGCTTAACCTGGGCATTTTAAAGATCTTTTATGTTTATAGAATATGACTAAAATATAGCGGTCAAGAATTTAATGACATCTAAAAGTAACTGGTGTTTTCCATGAAACGCTATAGAGGCATTATTGAATTTCGATTAACGATTTTAAACTTATTTTCCCTAGAAAATATGCAGGCCGTCCTTGTCTACCGCAAAAATTGTTATTTCAACAGAAACTTAACTGGTAAACAGACTTGAATATTAGGAAAAAAAAATAAGAAATAGTAATTAGATATGATTAGGTGTTATGTAGAATCTTATACTTACTTTCTTTACTTTATGGTTTCAAATAACCAGTAGTAATTTGAAAAATAATGAAGCACGCGTAAAATTTAAAAAATCGTCTGGGACAAACCAATAAACCATTGCTTGGAAATTCTTAAATTCCTATTTAATTTGATCTAATGAAGCATTCAAAAAATTACTCAATAAAATTTTAGAGAAAATAATAAATTTTGCCATAAATCTCTATTAACTAATTTCTATCACACCCTGTATAATACAACTATTCTGTAGACATTGCAAAAGCTAAAGGCATGTTTACCATATCGAATTGGGACAGGAAAAAAGTTATGCAACTGTTCATTGAAAATGTATAGACGAGAATGTAAAAAATTACTAGTTTTCAAGAAAAAAAAAATAAATCTCTAAAACTAGGACAGATATCAAAAAACTTTCAACTTATTTTTTTTTATATTTGTCCATAGATCAAAGTAATGTAACGAACACACTTTTAAAACAAATATCCTAGATTCTCGGAAGAAACAAGATTTCGCAAAATTGCAAATATTTTGAATTACACCCTGTATATGGCATTTATTGTAAAAAATTAGTATTGAGCTCAGACCGGCTAAATGATGGTGAAACGCACAATAAAGTGTTAAAAACCGCATTTCAGTATCTCTTTTAATTTGGAAGATACTCTGCTTCAAAATTGCACTAAAAATTTCAGTGATCCGTTTTAGAATATATGGGAAACTAATATTCGCGTAATTTTAGCCTGGTGATTATATAAAAGGAACGCAAATATTATTATTATTATTATTATTATTATTATTATTATTATTATTATTAGTATTATTTATATTTGGGTATACAGTACAAGGTTTTACATCTCAGTTATGTATGTGGTTTACGTCCATTCAAATCGCAGCGAACTGTATAGAATTTTGCTAAAATTTATAAAGACTTTAGATTTCAAAAAATATTTCTAAGCAGTATGAACTTTAGCGAAACAGCTTCTGCAAAAGGCTTTTCTACACTCCTCGCAGAACATCTTAACTTTGGTAGTAATATATTGGGCCTTTTGTCTACCATAACAGTAAGTAATATATTTTTTGTAAACCATTCCTCCAAATGGACTCTCACTGGAAGATCCATTTTGTCCAATTCAAGCGATTTTGTTTCCTTTTTGACGGTAAAACTGATGCAAATCCTAATCTTGACTGTATCTGAGGTTAAACTTCTTGCAAATTTAGTGATTTTTAATTCACTACGAAAACAAATTTAAAGTCTTTTTTGAACGTCTGCAGGCGTCCTGTATCCTAAATATATTCGATGGGGCGGATTCTTAATTTGTTCCTCGACAATTTGTTTCAATGCTTCAAAATAGGCGTTTTCTAAAACTCCATAATTTTCCTTATAACAGGTATAACAACATGTTTTGAAATCATAGCCTGGGCAGCCTTTCCGATCCTTGTAATATTCACTGTCAACTCGATATCCTTTTTCAACGCCACATATTTCACATATTTCCTCGAGCTTCGGAATACACTCTGAGCAATTACAAGCTGTTCCCAAATCGCACTCCTTGTATTTGTATTTGTACACGTGAGTGGGTTCAAATAGGACCCTCCACTGCGACCCTTGGTCTATTGTGGCTCACATCTGTATTTTCCACTATGCCAGAGGCTCGATCCTTTTCAAGAAATCGAACAGCTTTCCGGGGTGGATAGTTTTAAAATCTGCAAGTGTGATTTGAGTATTTCCAAAGACTGTTTGTCTGGTTCTTTCCATTGCTGGAGAGTGGCATATAACATGCTCCATTGTTTTTTCGTCCTCCAAGCACAAGCGGCATTCCGTTTCTTCGGAGAGCCCTACACTGGCCATTGTCGGCTTCTTAGCTGACAATGGTCAGTGTACATGCCAACTACAGCCTGTACCTACTGCCGGCCAAGTTGAAGAAGCTGTCCAGTTCTCACTCCTGATGGCAGATTCACCGCCAACTTTGAATGAGTTAGGCCTGGCAACTCTCTCCATTTATCTACAAATTGATTTTGTGTCCACCTGAAGAGGGCTTCTTTAGCTGTGTTATAAGCTATACCCAGTACTGGTTCTGGTCATATGAAGGCCGTTGCGGCCGCCTGCTTCGCAAGAGCATCAGCTTTTTCGTTGCCTTCATATCCTGTATGTCCAGGTATCCAGATCAGTGTAAGTTTGTTTTCTCTCCCTAGTTTGGTGAGTAGTTCCTGGCAGTTCCATACTGTCTTGGATGAACAACGGCTAGAATCAAGAGCTTTTAGAGCTGCTTGACTGTCCGAGAAAATTTTGATTGACTTGCCTTTCCAGTTTCTATCGATGAGCCACTGTGCAGTCATATCAATGGCCTTAACTTCAGCCTGAAAAATGGTTGCATGTTTGCCTAGGGAACATTTGCTCATTGGCATTTTCCAGCCAGTTGGGCACCATGATAATCGCCTGTGGATTGTTGATCACCGCCTGTGTCAATCTATACGTCGCCCATCTAGCCTCCTTCTCCAGCACTATTTGAAGAGGTGGCAGATTTAGAAGACGCTCAAGCGCTGCCGTGGGTGTAGGGAGTTGAAAGCGGCACTAATTGCCAGACACGCTTGCCTTTGTAAGGTAGATAATTTGATTCTCGCGGAGCTCTGTAAGCTCTTAGAGTACCAAACTACTGCCCCATATGTTACATTGGTATTATGACCGCGATGTAGAGCCAGTGCATTTGTTTGGGATGTATGCCCCATGTTTTGCCGCAAATGCGTCTGCAGGTCCATAATGACAGTTTCGCTTTTGCGGCAATTTTATCCAGATGCGCATTCCAGTTAAGTGTTTTATCTAAGGTAATTCCCAGATACTTCACTGTATTCGCAAATGGGATAGTTTCTCCTTTGAGTGACGGTGGTCTTAGGTCTTACAGCCTTTTATTCCATGTGAACGGCACTATAACTGTTTTGTGTGGGCTCACAAATAGTTGTTCCCTTTCACATCAGTCATAGACCACGGTTAGCACCTCTTGCAGATCCTCTGAAATAGTTCTTTTCAAGTTGCTTCTTATCAGTATTACTAGATCATCCGCGTATGCCTGCACCTCCAGATTTCACAGCGAGAGGACCGCCAGCAGACCATCCATCAGGAGAGACTACTGAAGGGGCGACAAAACCCCGCCCTGCGGACATCCTCTAACAGCCCTGAATCTGTAGCTCTCCCCTGTATGGTTGTTGTGCCCACTCTGCAGTTTAACATACTTCCGATCCAGTTCCTTATTTCTGGTTCAACCCCTCTTTTAGCTAATGCTATGTATAAGGAGTTTGGTAATGCATTATTGAATGCTCCTTCGATGTCTAAGAACACACCCATCGCGATAGTCTTGCTTTCTAACGCTTGTGTTATGTTCCCGACAAGGTTGTTTAGTGCTAGTTCTGTAGATTTGCCGGTCTGATACGCATTTTGGTGAGCATTCAGTGGATACTCACCAAGTGCACCCGTTCTAATGTGCACGTCGAGTATCTTTTCCATGCATTTCAACAGAAAGGAGGTCAGACTTATTGGTCTCCATGAGTTAGGTGTTGATTCCCTACGTTCAATTTTTGGGATGTACACCACTCTGAATTTAGTCCAGCTGCTAGGTATATAATTACTCGCTAGGCTGGCTCTAAAAAGTTTGATTAAGAACGGTGTTAATACCTCCAGACCGTTCTGCAGCAGTGCTGGAAATATTCCGTCCTCACCAGGTGATTTAAAAGGCTGAAACGAGAGAATAACACTTTTAATTGTTGATGCATTAATGATGTTCTGGGGGACAATCCAGTCGCCCGCTTTTGGCCGATTTGATCGGTCCCAAACAGCCTTCTCATCATCATTATGCAAAATCCGACATCCCGTCCTATCCAGAAGCTCCAACGTCTCCACGCCAGATTCCGTAAAGGATCCGTCAGGTCGTTTTAGCGATCCTAACTCCTGAACGGGTTCTCTAGAGAGGACTCATTGGATTCTTGCACTGCCAGGTGCATCTGTTATGTCTTGGTAGAAGGTTTTCCATGAATTCCTTTTTGCCTCTTTGATGTCTTTGTTGTAGTTCGTTAGAGCAGTTCTGTATTAATCCCATGTGCCGGTCTCTTTAGCTCTATTAAAGAGTTTACGAACCTCCTTCCTATGTTTGTGAAGGGAGTTGTTCCACCAAGTGGTTCCTCTGTTGTCCCTTTTAGTCTTGACTGGACAGTTTTCATGATAAGCCGTATTTATGGCTGTGGTCAGTTGCTCCGAGGCCAGCTCAATCTCATCACGATTTGATATCTTTGCAATAGAGGTCCGCATCTGCTCCTGAAGGGTAAGACTAAAACCAGCCCAATCAGTGCACTTAGGATCCCTGTATTCAAAGATGGGTCTTTCCCCTGTTTTCAGATTGAAGAGAATATGTCTATGATCAGAGCACGAGGGCTCTGATGACACTATCCAATCTGAGATTCTTGTGGATAAGAGATTATCACTGATCGTTAGATCTAATATCCTGCCTATTGGCAGTTACAAAGGTTGGTTCAGAGCCCCTGTTATTAACAACCAGCCCCTCCCCTAGTAAATAATTGTATAGTGACTCACCTCTTTGGTTGGTTGTTTTTGATTAAGATACATGCTCTGGGTCTGTTTCCAGAGCAAATTATCTTTCCTGATGTATTACCTAGACCTCGTATTTGGCCTGTGGTTGATAGCCAGTGTTCCTGCATAAGGGCAATATCTACCCGCCCTCCATTAAAAGTTTTACCAAGGATGTATGAAGCCGCCTTGGCATGTTGCAGATTGGCCTGCAGAAATATGGACTTATTTTCCATTTTTCTTCCCAGTCTGCTCATCCAAGGGGGCCCTACCTCCTTGTTTTTTCGACCCTTTGGTCCCCTTGCCAGAGATGGACTTTCCTTTCCTTTTCAGGGGGCCTGGTCGAGATGCGACATTTTTTGAGAAGGATTTGGCTCCCTTTCTGCCCCCCCATGTTGAAGCTGTTGCTTCCACCAATCCGGTCTCAGGTTTAGAAGCTCCTGTGAAGACAGGATCAACCCTACCTTCAGCTTCCTCCTGAGGGGTTTCGGCGGAAGTGCCAGCCACCTGTTCATGTGGGGCGTCTCTCCGTTCCCCCCGTCGTCAGCCTGGCCCAGCTGCACATCCCAGGATGCGGATTTGAGGTCCGTCTTCCGTAAGCTTGTCTACAGACGTCATTATGGCGTTCTGTATCAGCCTAGTTTGACTGTTATCCCATGAGGCAGCCGGGGCATCAGTGTGGACTATACCTACTCTAATGCCCCGCAGTGCCGCCCCATACGATAAGCCAGGGGTGGTTGTTCCAGCCCTGTGCTTCTATGCCTTTTGTTCAGGTGTGCTGCCGTCAGATCGTGTGCGTTTTCCGCCCTGTAATCTGCTGGTGGAGGGGCGGTCTTCCTGCTCGCGAATAGTGGGCAGTTGTCTCCGTCCACTTCCCGAGTTCAGGTCTTCCTTGTCCCCTATTTTCCCTCAAGTGCCCTTTTCAAGGCTGTGGGGTAGTCTAACCCCTCTTGAAAGAATCGTTTTAGACGTTTTTTCGGCGAATCTGGTAGCCTCCTTCTCCTGAGAGTAGGTTTTTCAAGAGCGGCCAGCTCCCCTTCGGTCTCGCTCCTCTCTTCCTCTGCGCTGGTCAAGCCTAACAGGCTTCTTTCCGCCCCAGAAGAAAGGCTACTGGTTTCAGGATTGGTTGGTTTATTTCCAGCCTCTCCTGTTGTTGTTGTTGGGTTGAGGTTGGTCTGTCCATCCTCAGCCTCCATTGGTTCAGGGACTTGACCCTCCCTGGTGGGTGAATTCTTTTGGATTTCTTCTGCCATAAAAATTCCCACGAGTGGCTAGGGAAAGGAGTCAACCACAGTAGAGCCCTGCATTGATGTGGAGGGGCATAAGAATACGGCAGGATGCTGCCTGGTTTCCTGAAGGCACGTTTGAGACATCATAACCCTGATGCCATTCAGTCCTTGGCACATATGCTACACCGGGAATTTTTCGACTTGCCTAGTCTAGATCCGATGTCTTCAGTTAGCTAGCAGGGGCAGCTCTGGCAGCATTTGGCTTTTCGCTCACGGACATCGGTCTTGACGCACTTGAAGCCTATACCAGGAATGCACCGTAGTCCATTCCTAGGATACACTACAAGGAGCCCTTGGTCTAATCTATCTCGTATACCATCACCCCCTAAATCGCACTACTTAGGCAAGACCGTTCGTTTTGATAGCAGAAATATGAATGATGAAATACCTTTTTGCCATCTGAATAAGTAATGTTTTGCAGGTAGCCACGAGACTCTCTAGCTGTTCTTCCTGAGATCCCGTCTGCAAGTAAGTTTTATAGCATGTATTCGGATAACTAACAAGCCCCACTCTTATGAAGCTAAATACATAGTTCGTTTTGGTTATGGATGATTTTAATAGAAATTTAATAAATTTTTGCTTCTTAAAACAAACATAAACAAAGCTTGTCTCTTATGTTTCCTTTAGGAAATCTAAGAAGACGAGGCCTGCTGATTATAAGCGAAAACCTCCGAGTAAATTTTAAGGTTAAATATGCAGTATATATTTAGGTTAGGATTACTGAACGCACCCATAATTTGCAACATCTTTTCAGGTTTCTGAACGCACTCCTCTCCAAAGGCGTAAATAGAGCGGCAGCAGTTGTCTCCCTCATTAGTTCTTCATCAGTCATAGAGTGAAGATGCGTCCTCATATTAGCGCCAGTGTTAAGATGTCCTTTGTTATTGAGTTATTAAAACATCTAGCAGCTATTCTAATCCAAAAGTGCTGATGAAGAGGTACGAGGTGGCCTGCAGGAATATGCTAAGGCAGTACGGCGAATAAATGAGGCTATGAAAAAAGCTTCCTCCATAGGCGAAAATCAGCAGTTAATTAGTGCTCTGAGCTGTGAAAAGCTTGAGAGCACAGTTCAAATTGAAGCGAAAAATTGGTTTGGGCCTCAAAGAAACCATGCAAACGGCTAAACATCGAGTCATGTGGGAAGATCTTCATTCAGCCTTCGAATCAAGAGTTAGAACTTGGGCAATCATTAATCATCGTCACATTGATGTCAGGCCGTTTTTGGAAGATTGCAAGGCTCTATTTAAAAGACGTATCCACAACGCATTGAAAAAGGAGAACGCTCTGAAGGTTAATGCAACGCTATGTGGTGAATTCCAAGTCACTAAGGCCGATCAAGTCCAAATCGAAAATAAATACACTCGAAATGCTGCTATCCACAAAGACACCGATTTGAACGACTGGTTTCAGGAAAACATTCAAAATCCGCTACTTGTTGAGATGGAAGAGTTCCAAGAAAAAGACAGTGGTTGGGCCCTAAGTAGAATAATTAATCTAGCTTTTAATATTAATAAGTTCAATCCACTTAGGGCCGGTAGCTATATAAAACTTCCTAAATTCATACAACACAAAAAAGCATGTATTAATGCACAAAATTCCGATGATTTATGCTTTGGGTGGGCGATAGTTTCCGCACTGTTTCCTGCTCCTTCCAATGTTACTGATAGAATGTCATCATACCCAAACCCCAAGGACGTGTTGAATCTAGAAGGTATACTATTTCCTATGGCGTCAAGACAGGTTCCTAGATTCGAGAAACGGAATGGTATATCTATTAATGTTTATCGAATTGAAAAAGTTAAAAATAAGTATATAATATAATGTTATCCTCACTTATTTATCGAAAAAGAAACAAGAAAAACATATTAATCTTTTGATAGTGCAAGATAACTGTTTAACACCTGATGAAATCGATGGAGAAATTTTGTCTCTTAATTATCATTTTGTATGGATTAAGAATTTATCTCGTTTGGTTTCTAGGCAAATTAATAAGAATCACCGAGAAATGCATATTTGTGATCGGTGCCTTCATTAGTTTATACCTAGGAAAAATTAAATACCCATCGCAAAGATTGCGTCCAATTAAATAATGGCCCAGTCCCTCGAGTCCCAACTGAGGAGAAAAAGTGGATTGATTTTAAAGATTTTCGCCACAAAGGAAAAGTTCCTTTTATCATTTACGCAGATACAGAGTGCTTATTAGATCCTGTTGATGATGATAAAACAGGAAACACCCAACAATACCAAGAACGTGTGCCCTTCAGTGTAGGCTATTACGTTAAATGCAGTTATGACGACAGCTTATCATTTTATAGATCTTATACGGGGCATGACTGCATGAAGTGGTTTGTAAAAGAATTGATGGGTTTCGCCGAAAACGTTGAGACGGTATTTCTATGTGGCTTGCCTATGGAACCGCTATCAAACGAGCAGAATAGCGCCTTTTACAGCACTAAACTTTGCCATATTTGTGAAAAACCTTTTGGGTCGGAAGATAAAAAGTTAGAGACCACTGCCACTTAACAGGTAAATATCGAGGCCCGGCCCATGAAGCAAGCAATCTTAATTTCAAAGATGAATATACAATGCCTGTTCTTTTCCATAATATGAGCTCCTACGATGGGCATATGGTGGTGAAAGCATTAGCTGAATTAGAGGGGGCGATCGATGTTTTACCTGTGAACAAAGATATATTTCTTTCACTAAGCACGTCCCTGGAAACCTAATTAAATTTCGATTTCTAGACAGCTTTCGATTCTTAGCTTCAGGCCTTCATAAATTAGCATCATACCCACCTGAATATCCAATTTTAAAATCAGAATTCAAAGACACAACTGAAGATCAGTTTTTACTATGTAAAAAAGTCGTGTTTCCCTATGATTTTATGAATAGCTGGGACAAGTTTAGTGAACCTACATTGCCCCTAAAATGGAATTTTATAATAGTTTGACTGATTCCATGATAAGTAATAAGGCTTATGCTTATGCGCAGAAAGTTTGGTCCACTTTCGGTTGTAAATCAATGCAGGAATATTCAGATTTCTATATGAAGACGGATATTTTATTGCTCGCTGATGTTTTTGAGCAGTCCTCAAAAATATATGGCATAGATCCTGCCCACTACTATACCCTACCTGGTTATACATGGAACTGCATGATGTTATACCATATGTTTAAAACTAACCAGCCTAAGCTTGAACTCTTAACTGATTTGGACAAGGTTATGTTTGTCGTAAAGGGTATAAGAGGCGGATTGAGTCAGTGCTCAAAAATATATGCTGAGGCCAATAATAGGTACATATCATCATATGACTCATCTAAAGAAGATTCTTATTTAATGTACTTTGATATTAATAACCAGTATGGCTGGTCCTGTCACAATATCTGCCTTATGGTAACTTTAATTGGCTATCTCATGAAGACATTAATACTTTAGATGTTTCAAAAATGTCTGATGATGCTAGTGCTGGATATACCTTAGAAGTTGATCTCGAAATTCCCCATGAGCGTCATGATAAATTTTTGAACCTGCCACCATGCCAGAACATGATGTTCCTAAAGGTTCTAAAAATAATAATAATAAAAACCTTTTGGCTACGCTGAATGATAAAACCGAGTATGTTATTCATTATAGAAATTTGAAGCAAGCTTTAGCCTTGGGAGTTAAAATTAAAAAGATACATCGAGTATTATCATTTTCACAATCTCCATGTCCTATATCGATCTTAACACACACCTCAGGCAAAATGCAAAGAATGAGTTTGAAAAGAACTTATTCAAGCTAATGAACAACGCAGTGTTTGGAAAAACTATGGAGAATATCCGAAAACCCTCATTTATAAAACTTGTAACAAATTGGGTTGGTCGTTATGGCGCTGAGGCATTAATAGCAAGACCTGAATTTAAAAGCAGCATCATAAAAAATTAAAATATATTGATTATTGAGCTTGCAAAATCCGAGGTATTTTTTAATAATAATATGTAGGAATGATTATCCTAGATCTAGCCAAAACCACAATATATGATTTTCATTATAATTATATGGCAAGAAACTTTTCAAACTGCAAAGTACTCTATACAGATACTGATTCGCCTATATACGAAATCAAAAATACTAATATTGATGATGTTATGCAAAAAGACTGTCATCAATATTTTGATACGTCCGACTATGCCCCCATAATGAATATTCCATTCCATTAGTGAACAAGAAAGTCCTTGGAATGATGAAGGACGAGAACAATGGGAAAATAATGAGTCATTTCATCGGCCTTCGGTTCAAAATGTATGCTACCAAACTATTTTTCACGTCTGAAGAATTGGCCGAAGAGCGAGCTAAATTAGAAGCTGCAGGAAAAGAGCGTGATGAGATCTTATTTACGTAACAAAGGTGTAACCAAAAAAATCAAAGGCATTAAAAAATGTGTCATTACCAACAAAATAAAGATTATGTGGAATGTTTGGGGACATTTACGGAGAAAATAATCTCACAAAATTTGATTAGATCTAAAAAGCATGATATCCACACAATAAATCAAACTAAAATAGGTTTAAGTCCGCACGATGATAAGCGACAAATTTCGAAACACCCTGTAGAAACACTTCTTTGCGGGCATTATTCAATTATGGAAGTTGACTAATGTTAATAGGTTATGTTGACTAATTTATAGAAATATTATTATATTTTATTATATTATATTTTATTATATTTTTAGGTGGTCAGATTATTGTATACTGCTTATTTTAAACTTTACATTTTACCAAAAATGTTTAAAGGTAATTTCTTTTTTCAAAAGCCAAAACAGATATATAAACTATTAGAAACATTTAGAAGAGATCATTATGCCAGCTCAGTCATAAGGTTGTTTAGATATTTAATGTTTTAATTATATAGTGTATTATTGTAATTTCATCTTTAAATAAAGGTGCTTAGAACTTCAAAAGAGCCATTATCTGATATAAAAAGATGATAAAGTAAAAGAGCCATAAAAAGAGCTATAAAAAGATGCTAAAATAGCCACAAAAAGACGCCAATGATAATAATGATAAAAAGAGCCATAAAAAGATGCTAAAATAGCCACAAAATGACGAAAATGATAAAAAAGAGCCATTAAAAAAAACAAAAATTTCACAATTTTAAGTATACCCTTTATA
>MU187059.1:49200-67614 GCA_016904865.1 Pissodes strobi
TCAAAAATTTCGCGGTGGTATAACCTATACATTATTTTTTTCTTTCCTACTTAAAATTATATTTAAAATTACCCTAGCCCTAAGCATAGGGCTTTATATACGCTAAAATTATAGTACCCATGTAAACTGTATTTCAATGACTTCAGTTATTTTGAAAGTTATCTAAATAATATCTATGACTTTACATTGAATTAATACATTATAAGTCTCATAAGGCTAGGCTAAACTCTCTGGTGCCGAAAGTTCGTGGTTCGAATCCTGCAAGATTCCAAGACTTTTTATTAATTTAGGTATTTCCGAGAATAACCGAGAGATTCCGAACGTGCCTGTCAACTGTCAATCGCTACGCCTGTGTTCGTTTAGGTGATCCAACTACTCCTACTTCACCCGGTCAAATGTCATTTGTCAGCTGTCAAACGTCAACGCCATCTGACAGGGCTACATCATAAATACACAGTAAAAAGTATTTATGTAAAATAACATACTCAATCGTTGGCAACGGGTTGCCTTGGACCTTCACCTAAAATTACCATAAACTACAAGACAAGTATATTTTACTTGACTGGTTGTGTAAATATTTCCTTGATATACTGCGCGCATTTACATTCTTAGTCAAATCATTTACGTAAAAAAGCAAATGTTTTTACAGTATCTAATATGTTCTTTTAGGAACATAAATGTAAATCTACGGTTTGATATATTTAAATTTACTTTTTATTACATTATTGTACATGTGCTTTTATGTAAATCTACATCTTGATATATGTATGAAAGCGGTATCGCAATTTTTGTTAGTTGGTCTTGCAATTAAATAATATTGTTAATATCATGGCAACCAGTCAACAAAGATAGTGTCGAATAGATGCTCTTTTCGACACTCCTTTGCGTGTCGAAATGGAATCATTCAGAATCGTTCATATTAATATGATGCTTATACGCAGCACAACGTTTTAAACTGTACATTTTGTTTGTATGTGAAAAGTGGGTTTCCGATATAGACACACAGTGAAATAATATATAAATAACACTGTACTACCATCCTAGCCTTATAACTACATAGTTCTCTTTTGCACGACAAGCACATTACACGTAAAGGTAACGGTAAGGGTAGAAAAACAAATTGTGAATATAATAACTCTTTAATAAAAACTGCTGAATAAAAACTGCTGTAGAAAAACTGAAAACTCTAATACTTAAAATATAAAAAATAGCTTACAGAGGCTATAGGCATATGCCATAACTTTAGAGCAAAGCAAAGGGAGCCTCCTAGTTGGGCAAAAAAGTACGGCTACCTTATTGACAATCCTACAGTGGAAAAGGTTTACAAGCATCACCTACCCACAGTGTAATGGCGACATTTGCAGTAAAATAGGTTCATGTTTTGTACAGACTGGCAAAAACATATTGAAGTGCTTTCAACATAAACGAAAAAGCACCTGGCGATAATAAATGGCAAGTCACAAGCAAGTGGAACAACACATACAATACACGAAATCACCAAATATCCCCCCTTTCTGGCCACAGAATGCCGTATAAAGGCCATCACGTCTGTTCTGTTCACTCGATCTGATGATCGAGGCTAAGGGGGGGGAATGGACTGCGCGCGCAAAATACCACTGAGGCAATGTTTTCATAGCGTACCATGTAAAAATAATATATTTTACTTTTTATCCATACGTTTACATACTTTTACATGACTTTAAATAATATTACATTCAATTGCACAAACGTGTGGAATATAGTGTATATTTGTGTAATTAAACCTAAAATAATGTATTGTTAAAACATATTATACACCAGCTGTAAATTTACTTTAAGAAACTAGTTATTTCATATTTTACACCAAATAGGAAGTAAAAATTGCATAGTTATAATGGTAATATTACCGAAACTTACAGTCACTTTCTACAGTGTATCGTACGTCCACGTGAGCGATGCTTATCAGCTGTCACTTGTCAAACATCATATGTAAGGTGTCACGCCTTAAAAAAAAAAAGGCGTAGCCCAAGTCGACGAGTTGGGAACAAAAATGGCCACGATGGACCTGCGATTTTCTTATGGAGATTTACATGTAAAAATTACCGATATTGCGGCAGAAGGAACATTGCTCATCTACTGCTACAAACTTATAGGTTTAAGCGGACCGTTCTAAGGAAACTGGGTGAACAGGAGAAAAACATAGCGAACACTGAAGTGCCGATAACTCTGAACCAGACAGAATTGATAGGGCATAGGAAGAGGGCTGAGGATTGCAGGACCCAGTTGGGCTATTTTTCGGATTTTTAGATATAGGTTTAGTTATAGTTTTTTAGTTTATTGTATATGTATGTATTTAATTGTAAAATAATCAATAAAGTAATACACTTGTTACTAATCAATGTTTAATTATATAAGTTGTGAAAAAATATAAAAAGTAAACGAAAATTTAAGTAGGTATACAAGTATGAAAGAAATAGATTTTTAATAACACAAGCTTTGTTTTATTATGTAACTAGCTGACCCGGCGAACTTCGTACCGCCTAACCTAACAGTTAATGGATGTGTTGTTAACTTTTAGCAAAGCCTAATTTAGGATTTTAAGATAAATAATTTATTAGGATAATATATATAAAGAAAATAAAAATTCAATAAAAGCAGATGATAAGATCTGGAATGATTGAGACTAATCGATTTGACAGTCGTTGCAATTAATTCTCTATATTTTTGTTTACATTTCGATTCAAGTATTTTCTATTTATTTCACTATTTTCCGTTAAATTTCTATATAATGTGTAGTATGACACTGACTTGTAGTGGACATCAATTATTACAAAAAAGCTATTAGCATGCTTGACGTGAGCTGTCAATTGCCGAAGATGGCGTAGTTCCAAACTTAGTTTATTTAAAAACTAATTTTCTGCATAATTTTTCTGATATTTTAATAGATATTCTGCTATTCGGGGTGGAGACAAATCTAACAAATCAAAGATCATAAAAATCGGTTCAGACGTTCTTGCGTTATAATTGGTTTAACTAATCCGACTTTTTTAATATATACGATTTCCGTTTTAAGGCGGTGAAAAATCCAAGAAATCAAAGATCATTAAAATCGGTTCAGCCGTTCTTGGTGTAACTAACCCGACCATGCTTTATATAGTGTGTCGAAAAAAGTATGCAATATATGGGAAATTTCTTTATTATTAGTTTCTCAGAAAATGTTATTCCTGATAAAAGTTGATGCCTGAAAAAAAAAACTAATTTTGACAATGCTAAATTAAGGATAAGTTATACAGGGTACTTAAAAATACAAAAATTAAGGTTAAAAGACAAAAATTTGGGAATATCGGAAAACCTTCTGCAGAAAAAATAAAGTTCCTATTAAGGCAAAAATAAAAGTCAAATATCATTTTTTCCAAAAGTGCGGAGAAAATTCATGAGAATTATTGAAAAAATTTCGAAAAACCCCTCTTTTCTTAATTTTGTTCTTAATTTTTTTCAGCAACAACTTAATAGGAACTTTTTTTTTCTGCAGAAGGTTTTCCGATATACCAATTTTTTATAAATCTTATTGTTTGTGTGTTTTAAGGACCCTGTATAACTTATCCTTAATTTAGCATTATTAAAATTACTTTTTTTCAACTTTTATAAAGAATAACATTTTCTGAGAAACCTATAGGTTGCGTAGTTTTTGCGTTGTTTTTGGACACACTGTATATTTCCGATTTCCGAAATTTTAATAGTTATTCTGGGCGGAGACAAATCCAAGAAATCAAAGATCATAAAAATCGGTTGAATAATCGTGAATGATGAACAACAAAGTATCTAAATTTTTATCTTTTTGCCGGTTTCTTTTCTTCGTCATGATATCACCTGCCTTGGGAAAACATGTGTCGACTATCGATAGCTCTTTATAAAACTATCGATTGTTCCGATAGTTGATTTGCTATCGCTGTTTAAGCAACACAAAGTACGGATGACTGACCGACCGAATGATCTGGAATGATTGATACCAATCGATTTGACAGTTGTTGTCATTTATTCTCTATAATTTTTTATATTTCGATTCAAGTATTTTCTATGTATTTCAGTATCTTTCTAGATTTGAATATGCTACTTTCCCACTATTTTCCGCTGAATTTATATCCTATAATGTGTAATATGTCACTGATTTACAGTGGACAACATATATTACTAAAAAACTATAATCGTGCGTGACATGAGCTGTCAATTGCGGAAGATGACGGAACTCCAAGCCTAATTTATAACTGATTTTTTGTATAATTTTTTATTTTTTCCCATATTTTAATAGTTATTTTTCCAATATTTTAATAGTTATTCTGCTATTCGGGGCGGAGACAAATCCAACAAACCAAAGATCATAAAAATCGGTTCAGCCTTTCTTGAGTTATAAGTGGTGTAACTAACACGACTTTGTTTTATATATATACTAGCTGACCCGGCGAACTTCGTACCGCCTAACAGTCAATGATGTGTTGTTAACTTTTAGCTAAACTTAATTTAGGATTTTAAGTTCAATAGTTTATTAGGATAATATATAGAAAGAAAACAAAAATTCAATAAAAGTGATGATAAGATCTGGAATGATTGAGACCAATTGACAGTCGTTGTCATTAATTCTCTATATTTTTGTTTATATTTCGATCTATTTATTTCACTATTTTCCGTTGGATTTTTATTCTATAATGTGTAGTATGTCATTGACTTGCTGTGGACATCAATTATTACAAAAAAGCTATAGGCATGCGTGACGTCAGCTGTCAATTGTGGAAGATTGCAGAGTTCCAAACTTAGTTTATTTAAAAACTTATTTTCTGCTTAATTTTTCTGATATTTTAATAGTTATTCTGCTATTCGGGGTGGAGACAAATGTAACAAATCAAAGATCATAAAAATCGGTTCAACCGTTCTTGCGTTTTAATTGGTTTAACTAATCCGACTTTTTTAATATATCCGATTTCCGTTTTAAGGCTGAGTCAAATCCAACAAATCAAAGATCATAAAAATCGGTTCAGCCATTCTTGGTGTAACTAACCCGACCATGCTTTATATAGTGTGTCCAAAAAAGTATGCAACATATGGGAAATTTCTTAATTATTAGTTTCTCAGAAAATGTTATTCCTGATAAAAGTTGATGCATGAAAAAAAACTAATTTTGACAATGCTAAATTAAGGATTAGTTATACAGGGTACTCAAAAAAATACAAAAAACTAAGGTTAAAAACAAAAATTTGGGAATATCGGAAAACCTTCTGCAGAAAAAATGAAGTTCCTATTAAGGCAAAAATAAAAGTCAAATACCATTTATTTCCAAAAGTGCACTGATGCGGAGAAAATTCATGACAATTATTGAAAAAATGTCGAAAACCCCCTCTTTTTCTTAATTTTGTTCTTAATTTTTTCAGCAACAACTTAATAGGAAATTTTTTTTCTGCAGAAGATTTTCCGAAATACCAATTTTTTTTTTAAATCTTAATGTTTGTGTTTTTAAGGACCCTGTATAACTTATCCTTAATTTAGCATTGCAAAAATTACTTTTTTTTAAGCATCAACTTTTATAAAGAATAACATTTGCTGAGAAACCTATAATAAAGAAATTTCCCATAGGTTGCGTAGTTTTTGGACACACTGTATTTTCCGATTTCCGATATTTTAATAGTTAATCTGCTATTCTGAGCGGAGACACATGAAACATCATAAAAATCGGTTGAATAATTGTCATTGATGAACAACAAAGTATCTAAATTTGTATCTTTAAGCCGGTTTCTTTTCTTCGTCATGATATCACCTGCCTTGGAAAAAATCGTTTCGACTATCGATAGATCTTTATAAAACTATCGATTGTTCCGATAGTTGATTTACTATCGATGTGTAAGCAACACGAAGTACGGATTACTGATCGACCTGATACTGATGATCTGGAATGATTTTTACCAATCGATTTGACAGTTGTCATTTATTCTCTATAATTTTTTATATTTCGGTTCAAGCATTTTCTATATATTTCTGTATCTTTCTAGATTTGAATATGCTTCTTTCCCACTATTTTTCGTTGAATTTCTATCCTATAATGTGTAGTATGTCACTGACTTGCAGTGGACATCATATATTACTAAAAAACTATATAATCGTTCGTGACATGAGCTGTCAGAGATGACGGAGTTCCAAGCCTAATTTATATCTAATTTTTTGTGAAATTTTTTATCCGAGAATTTTTCCCATATTATAATAGTTATTCTGTTATTCGGGGCGGAGACAAATCCATCAAACCAAAGATCATAAAAATCGGTTCAGCCGTTCTTGAGTTATAAGTGGTGTAACTAACACGACTTTGTTTTATATATATAGATATAGATATAAATAATTTTAAAAATATTATTAATCGATACTCGCTACACGGTCGCGCTGCCATAATTTGAAAAATAGTATTTTCTGTAAAATACCTTATAACGGTTTAAATTTTAATACATTTTGTTTCTTCTTCGGGCGATAATCTATTTGGAAAACGCACTTGATACAATCTTCTAGCTTTACATGCATTTCCGTCAGCAAGCTCATACATGTAGTACATGTCTGCTAATTCGTCATTGAAATTTTATCATCTATTAAGTTAGGTATTTGTTTTTGTTTTCTTTCTTATCCGTTCAGCGCGCCTTTAGCTTCTTCACGAGTGTGTGTGTAGGCATTACATTAAACTGTGGCATCCTGTGTGTGAATACCAAATTGGGATGCATACATCAAATTGTGACGCATTTTTTGGGCCGTAACAATTTTTATATAAGCGTTTAAACCTCGCGACATGCAGGTTGGTACCGTCGAATCAGATTTGAGTTAAGTAAAAACAATAACAGCACAATATTAACTTGCATCTTACTGCTGCTCCCCGATCGGATTTAAGTACAAATACTACCTTTAAATAAATGATTGTGTGAATCGTTGTTGGAAAAATGTAAGATTTGGTGTTCAGTCACCGAATATATTTGTTTTAGAATTTCTTTTTTTTATTTCATTTGGTTATAGGTCTATTACATTATGTAAGGAAAACGCGTTCTTTTTTTTGTACTTGTATAAAATGAATCGGGTTATTTTCTCTTCGTGTAAAATTAAAATGCAGTTGAGGATATTCTCACACGTGCGCATTTCACGACGGCAAGTACCAGTTCATTCTCGAATAGCACCACGAAGCGTGTGTACGCATATCGACGGGTCGAGAGGAATCGTCTTTTCCACATCAAAATTAAGTAAGATATAACCGCAGCAGTGTTTCGCCTCAAACACTTAAATAAGCGATCGCATATGTCGGCAACTCCAAACAAACGTTGAGTGTTATCAAAGTACCCCTTCTACAGCCAGAGGAAAATCAGGTGAGTGACTCAACTGCCGTCGATTCTATTTCAACAATAAACATGATCACTTCGAGCTAAGGATTATTTATATTTAATTAGTGCCTTTTGCTTTCATATTTTGAAAAATTTATTTCCAGATTTAACGTATCGCTTATCAGTTTTGATAATCTGAGTTAGAATATTTTCAAGGTCACGCAATAAGCAAATATCTTGTTCTGCATTTGACCAGTGGTGTATCATTGTGTTCCTCTCCTTTGTACGAATACGATACGCTATTCTTACTTTAATTTAAAATGAGCTCAAGCGCTAACCAATTGAAGCAGTACAAAGCTTTACGTCAAATGTGCATTAACCAAATTAATGAATTAAAGGACATTGCACAAAGCGCACAGGAAGACAAAAATAATATTCCTCAATTTAAAGCTATGTATATAAACATTGATTCCATTAGAAATGTCTTTAAAGGTCATCATCAAAATATTTTAAGTCTTATAGCACTTGCCGGGGATGGTGATTTGTCTGCTGAAGAAGACGTGAGAAAGACATTTGAATTCGATGTTGCCCTTATTATTGTAATTTATATCAATTTATGTAAACTTACTGACGCGATTCCTGTGGTGCAACCTCCTTTAATTAGGAATAGTAATAAGCCAAACGCAAGACTGCCAAAAATAGAGATTCCTAAATTTTCAGGTGAAATAAAATCCTTCAGACCCCTTATTGAAGTTTTTCGCACTTTAGTTGATCAAAATACGTCACTTAGTGATATTGAGAAGTACAATTATCTTGTCTCCTTTCTACAACGGCCCGCTTTATCATTAATTCAATGTACCTCATTATCCGCTCAAAACTATAATACCGCCTTAAAATCACTAACTGATCGTTATGATAAACCTAGATTAATAGCATTTGCTCATCTGCAGATAATTGACAACGCACCTAATGTTACAAACTCCAAGAGTTTAAAATGTTTACGCTATCTCATGGATATTTTTAACGAAAATATATCTCACTTAAAAGTATGGGTTTCAAAATTGAAACTGGGATTTTTTGCTGTTCTACATGTTTCTAAACATTTAGATTCTGAATTTCTTACTAAATTCGGGATAGAAGTTAAAACTCAAATCACTACGTATGAGGAGTTAAGAGATTTTGTCCTAAATCACTGTAACGCTTTAGAGACGGTAGAATTTTCATCCAGTTTCAGAGGGCAAAATATCTTCCTTTCAAGCCCAAAAATAACATGAATTTTCTAAGGTCACCACCACGTAAGCCGCAAGATACCATTGGACTTTTTGGAAAAACTGATAAAACAAATTGTGTAGTTTGTAAAGCAAATAACCACTTTATTTATAAATGCTTTAAATTTCAAAATAAATCACCGCATGATCGTTTAAATATTGCTAAATCAAATAAATGGTGAATCAGTTGTCTTAGTGACAGACATCTAACGGATAATTGTAATTCGCAATCATCCTGCCGCATTTGTAATAGCAAACATCATTCTTTGTTGCATTTCCCGCCAAATCAAAATTATAATCAAAATCCGAATCTGACGATAACTAATCCTGCTTAAAACGTCTCTGGAACCCCTAATCATAGTGAAATCTCTGCCGCACAATTGGCAGTCACAAATTCGCAGGCTCAAATGTCGCTAAACGATACGCATCGGATTTCGAACATTCTAATAATCGCGCGCCGCCTTCAGATCCAAAATTTTGTGGAGTGGGTTCATCTCATTCTAGCGTACTGCTATCAACGGCAATTGTGCATGTTTTAGACACGTATCAACCGGTGAGAGTTTTAATAGATTGCGGCTCGCAAACAAATTACATTACTCAAAAATGTGCCAAAAGACTTGGCATACCGCGTTTTATTTCTTCGTTAAACATTCAAGGTTTAAACAATATGCAAAAAAACACTAATCAAGGGAGTATTAAGTGTTCTATAAAACCTATTACAGCATCTAAACCTGAAATAAAAACTGAGGCATTTATTTTACAAAAATTGTGTCCAGATATACTACCTCAACTTATATTAAGTAAGAACTGGTCTCATTTTTTGCAACTGAATTCAGCGGACTCAAATTTTACGCAGACTAGTTCTATAGACATGATGCTCGGAGCCGAGGTATTTCCACATATTTTATTAGATGGTCGTGTTGCTGGTAACATTAACGAACCAGTAGCTATCAACACAATTTTTGGGTGGATTGTTATGGGGAAGTTTACGCAAGAAACGCTCGCCTCTTCTACTTCCCTTTTTTCTAATGCTCAAAATGATCTATTCTCGCTTAATGACACAATAAAACGACTTTGGGATATAGAAGAATTACCGAAAATACATTTTACATCGCCGGAAGAAAATCTGTGCGAAGCAATTTACCAAAAAACACATACTCGCAACGAGACGGGTCGCTACACTGTTGAATTACCTACCTTTCCAAAATTCTGATAGTATTTTAGACAATCTAGAACCCATTTTCAATGTACAAGACTCGCGTGCAATCACAACCGACAGATTTCATTCTTTAGAAAAACGACTGATGTCTAATAAAACTTTATAACATGAGCATTCAAAAATTATAAAAGAATATCTCGATGCTAACTATCTAGTATTAGTACCGCAAGCTTTAAAACCCAAAAATGGCTTCTACATACCGCATTACTGCGTTATTAAACCGGACAAAAATCGGTTAGTGTACGACGCTGTTCTGCCAAAATGAAAAATGGTTTTTCGTTTAATGATGCGTTATTAATTGGTCAAAAATTGCACAGCGATATAGCACAGCTTTTATTAAATTTTCGTATTCACAATATAGTGTTCACCTGTGATATAAAGAGCATGTTTATGCAAATTAGAGTTTCAGAGAAACGTCAAACGTTTCAACGTATTTTATGGAGATTTTCAAAATCGGAACCGCTAAAGGAATATATGTTCAATCGCGTTATTTTTGGATTAGCTTGTTCACCATTTCTTGCAAATAGAACAATCATTCAGCTAGCACATGATGAACGAGATCGGTACCCGCTTGGCGCTAGCATTTTAGAGAATTCAATTTTTATAGATGACATTGCCACCGGCGCATGCGCACTCGATGTCGCAAAAGAATTACGAAATCAGTTGATCGGTATTCTAAAATCCGGTGGTTTTGAGCTAGGCAAGTGGGCTAGTAATTCAAGTGATTTGCTAAATGATATCCCAGAGATCAAACAAAATTTAAAATCAATAAAATTTGGTTCAAATGATGACGCAGTCAAAATTTTGGGGCTTCAGTGGCTTCCACATAGCGGCCTATTTTGTTATAAGGTCAACCCAATTGACAAAAATTGCACTAAACGTAATATATTATCTGAGATTGCTCGTATTTATGATTCCTTAGGTTTTGTAGCTCCAGTACCAGTTTTTGCAAAATGATTTATGCCGATGCGATCACTGGAATCAATTAAAATCTGAATTGTCTTATCTTTCAGAATTAAGAGTTCCGCGTCTTTTACCTGTCCAGAATTTCCCTACATGTGAGCTACATGCCTTTTGCGATGCTTCGCTAATGGCATACGCATCCGTAATTTATTTTCGCATTTTCAACCAAACTGAAACAAAAACAGTTCTAGTAATCTCTAAATCTAAAGTCGCTCCGCTTAAATCTATTTCTATACCGCGCATGGAATTATTCGCAGCAGTTTTACTAGCCGATCTTGTCACTTATATCTAAAAACATTTTAACATAAAATAACGTTTTCAAAAATCGTGGTCAGATTCTACAATAGCACTCACTTGGATTAAAAGCCCAGCCTATAAATGGAAAACTTTTGTCAGCAATAGAGTTGCCAGAATTCAAAAAAAGCTTTCCTCGGATCTATGGCATCACGTTGATACTAAAAGCAATCCAAGCGATTGTGCTTCACGCGGACTCTTACCATCGGAACTCATGCACAATGAGCTCTGGTGGTCGGGCCCTAGCTGGCTATCACGTCCTCAGGAGTGTTGGCCAATAAAAGATTTTCAGATATCTAGTTCTGTTGACGCCTATGCGGAAGAACGAAAGTTTACGTTCGTTACATTTTCTCCTGATAATAATTTAATTGATCAACTAATACAAAACTCTTCGTCATTTTCAAAATTACAAAGATTAATTTCCTATATTTATTTTCAATATTAAAAATAAGCAACGTCGGAGAACCGAACCATTTACCCTTTCTGAACTACACGAATCCACGCTTTTGTTGGTAAGATTTGTTCAGTCTCAATTATTTTAGAAGATATCGAAAATATGAAATTAAATCGACCAATTTCGAAACCACTTAAAAAACTCGGAGTATTTATCGACACAAACCATACTTTACGCGTCGGAGGTCGTATAAAAAATTCTGAGCCATCTTATGATCAAAAGCATCCTGCGCTTCTTCCACGGAATAGTCGATTAACATTTTAAATTATTGACCATTTTCACAAAATTCACATGCATCCTGGTAATCAAACCTTACATTTCTTGTTATTACAACATTTTTGGATTTTGGCGCCGAAACGAGCTATTCGAAACGTCACTTCCAAATGACTTAAATGTTGGCGCTTAAACTCACAGCCGTATCAACCAAGAATGGGTGACCTACCTAAGTTGCGAATATCACAGATCAAACCATTTTCTTGTGTAGCCGTAGACTACGCTGGCCCTTTTATCAAAAAAACCTCAAAAGTACGCAATAGTAAAATGTTTAAGTCATATATTTTTGTTTTTGTGTGTTTCGCGACCAAGGCTATACACCTTGAACTTGCGAGCGACTTATCAAGTGAGTCATTTCTAGGTGCTTTCAGACGATTTATCTCGCGTCGTGGTCGCAGCTCAAAATTGTATTCGGATTGTGGTGCGAATTTTGTCGGCGCTCATAAACAAATAGTGCATATGCTCAAATCCGTAGCCGAGACAGAACATATTGAGTGGCATTACAACCCTCTTTCGAGCCCTCATTTCTCGGGTTTGGCAGAAGCAGGGGTGAAGTATACCAAAACACATTTAAAACGCGTAATCGGAAATCAAGATTTAACGTTCGAAGATCTTTACACGATATTAGTACAAATAGAAGCGCTGCTTAATTCGCGGCCTTTATGTCCAATGAGTTCAGATTCTAATGATTGCTCAGTACTAACCCCCGGACATTTTTTAACACTTGAGCCAATATCAGCCTTACCTGATCCAGACCTATCTCACTTAAAACTCAATAAACTGGATCGATATCAACTCTTGCAGAGATTGCATCAAGATTTCTGGTCCAGATGGTGCCGTGAGTATTTACATACTTTGCAGCAAAGAGGAAAATGGTTGGAACCCAATTTTCCCACAGCCCAAATAGGCACTATGGTGGTTATAGAAACTGATAATTTACCACCAACAAAATGGCTTATTAACAGAATAATTGAGCTTCACCCTGGCAACCCCTGTCAGACTAGGGACCACCAGAGCAATGAGTCTGAGGCCGATGCTTCCAGTGGAAGCGGCCCTAGGTGGTGGATGCATACGCCTACTCGCATCGTCCGGTGAAAGACCACCCCACCACAACTGGGAGGCGCTAAGTGGTTTTCCCAAATCACGTTCCGCTTCCGCGCTGGTGTTGCCGGCTTCCACATTAGGAATATATGGACATGATGGTGCTTCCAGGATCAAAATATTCTGGAAGTAAACTCCCCGGCTATTCGGATCTCCGGGCGCTGGGTGGCCCTGGGAGCCCTTCATTCCACATTTCACAGATAGCAAAGATACCGAACCAATTTAGAATAGATTTCTGCAACATAAGAGGCCTAAATACAAACATAAATTCGGTACACCATCATCTACAAGCAAATAGACCACACATACTAGCCCTTACAGAAACACAAGTATGTTCTACAACAGCAACAGTGAACTACCCCTATCCTGGTTACGACTTACATACCCGATTTAGACATAAGTTCGGAATATGCCTTTTTGTGCGAAGCGACCTTTCATGTCACCGCGAGGAAACACTCGAACCGAACAACTTTGACGTCATGCGGCTCAAGTTCACCGCCAAGGGATTAACCAAGATTATATGTTGTCTATATCGCCCTCCGAGCGATAGAGCCTACCAAAGCTTTTTCTCAACACTGGCTACCACTTTTGACTCAATACAGGTCGATCACCCCAGTTCAGAAATAATCGTTCTGGAAGACTTCAATGCCCACAACACAAACTGGCTCAAACATCACAACAAGACCGACAACGAAGGTAGAAGCTGAAGCATTCGCCATCAGCTGCGGGTTTACTCAACTTGTAGATGAACCAACTCGAATCTCAGAGAGGGGCGAATTAGCCCCCCTCCTGGATCTTTTCCTAACCACCAATCCTGACCAGAGCTAAATTACAGTTGGTCCGCCATTAGGTACTTCCGTCCACAAACTTATTACAACGGTGTGTAAATTGTCGCTCATACAGAAGGACCCACTATTGCCTCGCAAAATCTGGCATTACAATTCTGAAAACTGGGAGGATCTAAGGGAGTTCTACCTAGATTTTCCTTGGTTCGACGACTGCTTTGGCACTGACGACCCGTCAGTCTGTTGCGAAGTTATGACGCAAGTAATCTCCTCAGAAATGGAAGCATACAACCCAAATTCCACCAAGTTACCATCAAAAGGAAAGCCCTGGTTTGACAGAAGATACGAAAGAGCTGTAGGTAGGAAACAGCAAGCCTACAAGTACTGGCAGCAAAATCAGATCTCTGAAAATCGAAATTATTTTGTTGAAGCGAGAAACGAATGCAAACGTGTGATCGATGAAACTAAGGACAAACACAATCAAAGGATCAGGAATAAACTTTTGCAATGTCCCAGTGGTTCCAGGAATTTCTGGTCGGTAGCAAAGGCAGTAAGTAAAAATTTTACCAAAACGTCTCTCCCACCTTTGACGGACGAACGTGGCATCACGGTAACTACAGCCAAGGAAAAAAGCAAACATACTCGCTAAAATGTTTTCATCGCACTCTACCTTAAACGTCCCCCAAGGCAAGACTCTCCCCACCATATCGAACATCAACACTACCATGGCAGAAGTCAAGTTTTCTCACCGTGATATTCGCAAAATCCTTAAAGAACTAGATACGCAAAAGACATCAGGACCGGACGGAATAAAATATATTAAAAAATTAAAATAAAATACCTGCCATCGTGCTAAAAAACTGCGCCAACGAACTAACACTCGTTTTTTTCAGGCTTTTTTCTCTTTCTTACGGAAAAACGATTTACCAATCCTCTTGGAAAGTCGCTCGAGTGCAACCTGTCCCAAAAAAAGGCAAGAAAACTACGCCCTCAAACTATCGCCCAATTGCCTTGCTTCTAAAAATCTCCAAAGTCATGGAACGTGTAGTCAACCAGCAACTACTCAAGTACCTCGAGAACAACAGAATAATCAGGGATAATCAATACGGCTTTCGCAAATAGAGATCGACAGGAGATATATTGGCCTATGTCACTCATATATGGAGTAGGGCAATTGAAAACTACGGAGAGTCTCGAGCGATTGCGTTGGATATTTCAAAGGCATTCGACAGAGTTTGGCATGACGGACTGCTCAACAAATTGCCCTCCTTCCGACTGCCAGCCTCTCTCTGCAGCTGGCTGGCCAGTTTCCTTAAGAACCGATCCCTACCCTTTGCAGTTAATGGACACATCTCGGACACATTCATCATCAACGCGGGCGTGCCTCAGGGCGCAATACTTTCACCAACTCTGTTCCTCATCTATATTAATGACCTGCTGATCGAAACGAATAATCCTGTTAACAGATTTTTTGCTTGTAAACTAACAAAGATATCACAATAAAATCTTATACATATCGTAACGTATGTGGTTAAAAAGTAGTTTTTGAAGTGACACTTATTAACGCGCGCCGAGCCAGGAGTAAAATTTCAAGGTCGCGACACACGACGAGAAGCCGCGCTGGCCACGACACACCGCTGGCCGCGACAAACGAGCTGACGGAATGAAAAATCTGAGAATATCTCATAGATTCAGGATATTTTATGTATTTTAATTATCGTGATATCTTTGTTCGTTTGCAAGCAAAAAATATGGGATTTGTCCTATTACCGTATCAAGCCATAAGCCCAGGGGCGGCTAGTACATGAGAACTGCAGAACTACCAAAATTTTCGAGATGGTACTTGAACTGATTGCTCATCCTTACGAATAATTAACGATTCCTTAAAATAATAATCCATTTCGGCCTGGATTGCTACTATTATAGGCCATCGCGTATTAAGCATACACTACCAACACCCAAGACGGACTATAGTTGGCCAGAAAATTTAATATAATTTCGTCGCGACGACATTTGAATGTCCTTATCTGGACTGCTATTATTCGTGCACAGCTGTTCTTCTCATCCTAAAGCCGGGGCCATACATGCGAGTAGGTATATATAGCCGGTTCACTAGCAAAAATAGCTCACGTGGGCTACACCATATTTAAGGCGTGGTATCGGACATTTGACGTTTGACAAATGACGGTTGAAAATGATAGTTGACGACTTGCACAGTGACAAACATGGCCGACCTGGAAGAAGTAATGTAATATAAAAACCTGAGCTAATAGCATAAAAGGTAATATATGACACTCGCGAAGAAGTCCAAGAATCATCGCGACAAGGTTTAATAGCGAAAAGATTGATGTGATAAATAGCTAAAGAGTAGGTTATTTTTAGCCGCGTTAGGCAAGAGAGCGCGAACCAACCATCGCGTCAAGACACGAGCTCGGTGAAGGAAAAAAAAGGAGTTATTTATAGAACTGTCTAAAAATATAGTGGATGTATCCGTTGTAATTTAAATAATATGTCGACAATAAGTTTTGAATACATTATCTCTTCTGCGTTAACAAAGATTACTGTTAATAATACTTCAAAAACATCCTTTTCCGTTTGATATCCTGTATATACAATTTGCCTTCCTTTTACTGTATAAATTATAACACTACTTATCATCAATAATACTCCAAAAACATCATTTTCCGTTTGATATCCTGTATATAAAATTTGCCTTTTCCATCATCATTCTTTCCTTGATTATTTTTGTGCATCCGATAATGTGTATATGTTTAGAATCGATTTTTCAATGTATATTTTCATGAATAAACCAACGAATGACACCTACTAATATTACCGATCGAGATGGTATAAATTCGGAAAATTTACTAATGCGAACACACTTCAGCTCAGTTCTCTCTACAACAACAACATAACTCAAGACCTACAATCTGTGACTTTGTGTTATTTTGTGTTTTTGTGGTGTTAAATTTATACAATCGGTAAGTTTCATAAATAAATTATATCAACTTGGAATTAATCATGTAAAATAAGTTTAAAAATACCCCAAATTATCCTGATTTTTGGATTAATGTTTTAGTCTGTTAAATACCGCATCATCTTTTGCCCTAGGTATATTATATACATGTATGAACCTTATGCAAATTTGATGTTAGATCTTGCATCAAAAAGCATATCTCCTGAAAACACATGTTTTTGTCTAAGTAATGGCCCAAACGGCCTTAACCTGTTTTTTGCCAAATATATATTTTCTGAAAAGTGAATATCTCTGGAACTAAAATCAATAGCGTGGCGGTCTTGACGTATTACAAAGAAAGTCGGGGGTGCAGATTGCAAAAATGCAGAAAAAAACTGAAAAGTGAATATCTCTGGAACTAAGAACAATAGCGCGGCGGTCTTGACGTATTACAAAGATAGTCGGGGGTGAAGATTGCAAAATTGCCAAAAAAACTGACAAGTGAATATCTCTGGAACTAAGAACAATAGCGCGGCGGTCTTGACGTATTACAGAGAAAGAGCCATGACACACACAGCGGTTTTTGCCGAATCGGCTGCCGAGTCGGCGGCCATGACACACACAGCTGTTTTTGCCGCGGCGTGGCGCATGCATCAGATGGGGTGCCGAGGCGGCTAATAAGCAGCGACTCGTCAATCGCCGCCGTGTGTGTTTTTCCCCATTTGCAAAGTATATTATACGCGCCGAGTCGGCGTCCGACTCGGCAGCCGATGCGGCAAAAACCGCTGTGTGTGTCATGGCTCAAAGTCGGGGGTAAAGATTGCTAAAATGCAGAAAAAACTGAAAAGTGAATATCTCTGGAACTAAGAACAATAGCGCGGCGCTCTTGACGTATTACAAAGAGAGTCGGGGGTGAAGATTGCAAAAATGCAGAAAAAACTGAAAAGTGAATATCTCTGGAACTAAGAACAATAGCGCGGCGGTTTTGACGTATTACAAAGAAAGTCGGGGGTGAAGATTGCAAAAGTGCAGAAAAAAACTGAAGTGAATTTTTCGTGATTTGGGGTATCAAATGATAGAAAAACAAAAACATTTTTAATGATAAAAATTCCTCAATACTATTAACTTAAAATCGCTTCAAAATGTATTCAGCTTCACATCAAATCAAGGGGAATTTTACAGCGAATCAGAAAATAGATTCAGAATTTTTATACCAATTTTTATAAGGGAACCATAGTACCCAAAATGCTTTTAACTTAAAATCGCTTCAAAATGTATTGAGTTGCACAACAAATTAAGGGGAATTTTACAGCGAATCAGAAAATAGATTTAGAATTTTTATATCATTTCATATTTTTTTGATTTTTCAGAAAATGTTCGTCTGCAAATCTTGCTCCTGCTCGTTCACCAGGAAGGATAATCTGAACCGTCATGGGGATTGTAGTCCTAAAACCATGACCTGCAATCAATGCGGAGGGATCCTTAAATCGGAGACAGCCCTGCAACATCTTATGGACAAACACAGGGTCGCCAAACAAAAAGCCAACACGCCAGCTGGAGCCCCACAACCCACTCCTCAGCTTGAAGCTCCAGCTGAGATTCCACCTCAACCCATGACCAAGCGGGTTAGACTTGACCAGGACAATAGTAAGTTTCATTTTAGGTTATAATAATATTAATAATAATAATAATAATAATAATAATAATAATAATAATAATAATAATAATAATAATAATAATAATAATAATAATAATAATAATAATTATATTAATAATAATAATAAT